>JXTB01000231.1:75444-147147 GCA_002914805.1 Parasponia andersonii | reverse complement strand
AAGTGATAATAGTCCTGTTTTTATATGTTTAAAGTATTTATATGCAAGTTTTATCTGATTTTGAGTTGTTATAATAAACTTAGTTGAGTTGCCTATCTATATATAGGGGCTAGCTATATCAACCATTGTTAAACCTGTTTATGAAATTATCACAATTATTTAGAGTAACTCAGACTTTCTTTCTTTCTTTTTGTTCTTTTTATTTTTATTTTAAATACCTGTCCTACATCAATGTCTCTCTCTCAATGTAGCACACCACTCAAGAGATAGAAGAGTCCTCAGCCACATCTGAAACTGGAACTGATGTTGGAAACAAGGTGTCTCCTGATAAAGTCACTCATACAGTAAGTTATAGTGCCCTGTAACATGGGACTTTGTTAAAAGTTATAAGTGGGAAAGGGATGATAAGTAATAGGATGATTGTTGGCTTGCTATGTCTTTTATTACCTTCTTTTAGACCAAAACTTCAAGGCATAAGAACACTGAAACAGTAAACCAATAGTCCTGTAATTGATGATTTAAAGTATAAGTTTTTCTATGGTGGTTTTACTATTTAAATTTTGGCAACTTAGGAGTTATGGAAACTATTATATGGATGATGCTAATTCTTTGCAAAATTCTCACTCATATGTTAACAGATTGGGGTGCATTCTGTGATCTGCATATTTATCTATTTACTTATATTTTTTTTTTCAGAGTTGTGATATTCTTTTGGACTTCTTTGGAATTTTAAATATCAGTTGTTGAAGTTCCTCGGTCCTCATTAAGTTTGACTTTGCTGTCCTAATTAGTATCTATTTTTTGTCTTCTGCTTTCTATTTTGAAGGAGATTAGCTTTTGCTTTGAGTTTATTGCTGATTGCTTTCTTCGTATCTTTAGGGCAATGATATATCTGAAAATACTGAGGGATTGTCAAGGGAAGAACTGGGTCGACTTGTTGCTTCTCGCTGGACAGGAGAAAACACTGGGAAGCAAACGGAGGATACCAATGCTGAAAAAGATAATAATCATGAAGCTGATGAAAACAATGAAGAGCTGCCGAGGGACAGTACACATGACGATGAAGATGATGGCTATGCTTCCGAAACTGATGATGAACATAAAAAAAATGATGACGATGTTACAGAGGATGAGGTAGAAGATGACTTTAAAGAGGAAGATCCCTTAGATTCTAGTTCTTCATACAAATATGACTCAGACACTGAATCTGATTTTTCAGGTATTAAACTATTTGTTCTAAGCTAATCTAACGTGTGTATTTTATTTAATAACTCTGGTAATGATTAACCAGATTTATAACTCATGTTTACTGTAATTTATCTAACTACATTTTAGACGTAACAACCACAAGTAATCCTTCTTGGTTGGAGATGGTACAACAAAAGGTGCGGAACATTCTCCAGGTTGTTAATATATTCCAGACTCCAGTCAATCAGTCAGGTAGAAGCAAAGAGTTCTGTTATTTTTTATTTTGATGTTGGAAATAGTAGTATCGGAAGGTCTTATGTGCATCTTGGCTTCTTTAGATGCTGCTCGTGTACGCAAGGAATATGATGAGTCCAGTGCCAAGTTGTCTAAAATACAGTCGAGAATATCAAGTTTGACACAAAAGCAAAAGCATGATTTCGGTTAGTATGAATTAGCTGGCATTGGTAATTATGGTGTAGAAATTTTGCTTTATGGTAAAAGTATGTTGTTGGCTTGATTGGACGTCTAAACGTGGTGTGTAAATTTCAGGAGTAGATAAGGAGTTCTATTCGTTCTATGGTCAATGTTTTGAAAGCAAGGAGACCAAGTAATATAATTTATTATTTTATTTTTCTTCATAATGTAATCTAGATAGTTTGGGAGTTTTAGATTTGATAAATTTAATGAAACTCACCTTTGGGCTTCTAAAATTCTTGGTTCAGGTATGTTTACAAAGTGTGCCCATATAAACAAGCTTCACAGGTGGACGGACACAGCACAACTCGTTTGGGGTAGGTGTCTCTTCTTATGTCATTTATCCGTGTAGGCTATGATATTCTTTTGTTACATAAATGAATAATATTCCATAAGCAATTCAATAAATTAATAAGTAAACCATTGATTCAATCATCTAGTAAGTACTAAATAAAAGAGGGTATGAATTTGGGATTACGCTGGTTAACTCAACATTAAAAATTTTCGATTTTTTTGGATCTTGGGCCTTGGAAAAATCATGAAATTTTACATTGGGTTTAAACTAAAACATTGTTTTCTTTTGTGAAAGGTATAATCCAAGTCTTGGACCTTAGCAATTTAAAAGGAAAGGAAAGTAAGGATAGATATTTGATACCCCATTTTTTTTCCCCCCTTGTCTTACCTTATTGGAGGTATTTCAATCTGATTTTCCACGTCCAAGGTGAAGCTGGAGTATCTTTTTTATCTACGCTATTAATCAAATTGTTTCGAGAAATTTTCCTCTTGTTAATAAGAAAGCAAATGCTCTTTAGGATGATTAGTCATAGTTCTGACTTATGGTACTAGTCCAATCAATTGATTTCTTCTTTACCATTCCTGCGTTGCTTTTTAATTTTATTTAAGAGTTTGTTGCTTGTCTTATTATTCTTTATCAGCGTTTCATGTCTTGTGAATCTTGTGATAGATTTTTATTTGTTTTTCTATTTATGTATAATTTCCTAAATTTTGATTTATTTGCTTTGTTGTTTGCTCCCATCTGATTTATTTTGTATATATTTTCCTGTAACTAGGCAATGGGACAAATTTGAGGACTCATACAGAGTCATGATCTTTTCAAATGGCGATAAATGCTGGAATGGACCTGATAGAAGTTTGAAGGTACTTATAGTCGTCTTTTTTCGTATTTCACTTTGTACTTTTGGAATCCGATTACTTTTTCATTCTGTTTTTGTTTCAAATCAATGGAGTTGTTTTGTAGAATAGTTCAGTAAATATAGTCGATCATTTTATTCTGTGCTTAGAAAAAGGATTTTTGTGAGACAGAAACATGACCATTTTTGGTTTTGTAAATTGCAATTTTTTAATATTTAGTTACACATATCTGCATATATTTCTCCTTCAGGTTAGGCTTAGATGTGGATTGAAAAATGAGATTACTGACGTAGATGAACCAAGCCGTTGCGAGTAAGAACTCTCTCTCTCTCTCTCTCTCTCTCTACTGTGTGTTATCTATATATAAGTGTACTATTTTCTCTCTTCCAAATTTTCGTCTTCATGTTCTTTTTGTTGTGGCAGATATGTGGCATTGCTATCCACGCCGGCCCTATGCGTCGAGGAAAAACTCAAGGTATGATTACCATATATTTTGGAATGTGAACCACATTCTCCCTCATTAGTTGTCTAATCACTGACTCGATTGATGTTGATTTGGTAGGAACTACAACATAAACTAGACTTGATGAACAAGGAACAACCACAAGGCCATGACGAGCTTTGAATTTTCGCATGGGTTTTCCCTGCAAATTTTTTTTGAAGTAAACTGACAGGCTAGGTTAATCTCTTCTTTTCGGATGCATAATGTGGCATCTCGGACAGATAGTTTCGGTGATCTTGGTGCGATAAATTGGAGCGAGAGCTGAAATTTTCACATTCTAAGACAGATAATGGAATAGTATCTATGTGGACTGGGGCAGAATTGAGGCTTTTGGGTTGAAACTCCCCCTAATTTGGAATATGATTGATTCTGTCATTCATTTTTGAACTCAGCTAATACCTGAATATATTTAGTACTTAAAAAAGTCTTGTAGTTCTCTAACAATCAGTTCTCTTCTGGTTCCCTCCATATTATACTTCGTTCGGCACCCGACTTGGATACCGTATGTTTGCCTAAGAACACCGACAAATCGTTTGATTGGCCTAATCTGATAAATAAGAGAATAAAATGTGTAGTTTTGTGTTGGATATACCATATTACTTAGGTTAATTTGATTATAATCAGGAAGGAAAATTTACATAAGGATATCATTGAGTTTAGGCAATACGCTTGATTTATGATCTAACTTTTCGAAAAGAACAAAATTCCATCCTCGTCAAATTTGGTTAGAAGTCAGTGCCATTTCTTTTTTCCCTCAAAATACGTAAGGTACATATTTCTCATACATTGATCAAAATCACTCATAATAACAAAATAATGAGTTTTGGAGCAGAAATTGAATTAAAGAAGAGAACTAATTAAACATGGCATCAAACACAAACAATGAACTTGAAAAGGAACATGCATATATACATATAGGAAATGTCAAACTTTTTCATGAAGGGTAACTTAATTAATCTTTTTTCTTCCAAGTACTAGATTTTGATACAATTTGTTAATTAAAAAGATTCCTTTGTTATTCGTAAAATTGATTGTAAATCGTACATTGCACTAAGCATGTGAGATAGTTTTTATGATTTCTGCAGCACTAAATTTTAATTTGAAAATAATAATTCCAAAACATCTCCATAGTTATATGATCCAGAAATAGATAGTTATAAGTCCTTTTCTATAATAATTACAGTCCCTACTTTGCATATTGATAATAATACATGTCCAAGTCAAATAAGTGTATTAACAAATACGATCTAAAGGACAACCAAATGCACAGTGCTCGACAAATCCTTGAAAAATACGGTCCAACCACCACTCAAGTTTCAATCTTCAGCCTCCAAATTACTCTGAACACCATCTGATAGTGGAAAAGAAGGGGTGAGCCATTTATGCCAAGTAGATAATAAAAAGTACTTTATACTTGATAACAATTTGAATAACCGGAACATACTCTTTTAACATTGTTTGTACGTTTATGAACATACTCTACTTCAAGAAAAAGAAAATGGTAGATGCATATCACCAATCTCCAACTTACTTCTGCAACACCAGGCAACCTTCACTAAAATTAAACTTCAGAATGATGAACTACTCTTGTTAATTTTTAGTTTTTAAGAAATTAATACAACTTGATCTCCAAGCAAACTTGTAGGCCGTAAAGAAGCTGGCTGTTCAATTTAAGCAAATTTGTGTTCCTACAAAAGAATGACGCTTTAGCATGAAATCAAGCTTGCATCTTCGACAGAAAGAACAATATGTCATGACTAAAATCAAAATGTGAGAGAGAGAGAGAGAGAGAGAGAGAGGCACATAGATTTTCAATAATTTCACTTCATTGTAACTTCTAACAGACCATATAATTGCATTTCCTGAGAAAAGAGAAATATGGACAATTTTATCTTTGGTATACATCTCAGAAATGCTTTGTTCTTGAGATTATATCTTATCTCCATTAGAAACATACATAAACATATACACAGAAAAATTAATATGTTCCCTTGTTTGACCCCTTTAATATACTTGGGAAAAAGGAAAAAAATAATGTTCTTTCAACAGATTAGCTACTATGCTTTATAAATAAGAGAGTAATCTGACATAGATCATTGCTTCTATGGTTCCTGAGGACTTGCTAAGGCCACAACATTATAAATCCAATCGGAAGTTCTTGTTCATTTTGGATATGTTTGCTCTCATTTCATGCAGTAAATTGAGCTCATAGAAAATTGTACAAATTTCCGATAAGAATAAGAAAATATGTTGAGTAATTATAGTGTATGACTCTGTACAAACAACTCTAGACATGTGTTTATAATACGAGTATATAGAAATCGAAAACAGAGAAGAAAGCATAGTGCCATAAAGTTAGAGAAATGTACAGATTACCTGTAATATGGACAGAAATATAAGTGAGAAGTCACGAGTTGGAAAGTTTGATTCTTTTATGGTGTGGCTCAATAGTATTGGAGTTACTGTTTTCCCCTTGTACATATTTAAGGATCCCAAATTCTCTTGCATCTTGAAGAGACAGCATGCGAACTCCACACTTTCTTATTCTCTGTTTGCCAAAGACAGCATTTGTTTGTCCGTCTACGTAAAAGTCAAATGAGGCCCCCGTTGCGCCATGATAGTCATAGTAGTCATTCTCGTACAAATGCCATATGAACACATAACTTGACCAATCTAATTCCATATCACTCTTAGAATCAGAGTCATCATCAGCATAGGCATCATGTCGAAATTGAAGGGAGTCATCATCAGAAGAGGTATTATCTTGTCTCTGAAGAGGATCATCATGATCGGCATCGAGATATCTTTGGAGAGAATCATCATCATCAGAAGAGGTATCGTAACAACTTTGAAGAGAATCATCAAGAGAATAGGCATCATCATGTTGTCTTCCATTAGATTCATTGTAAGGATACAGATCATGTCTTCTATGGAGAAAATCATTGTTAGAAGAGGCGTCATGTCGTTTCTGCAGAGTCCAACGGTATTTGTAGCTTTCACCATACGTGGTTTTAAAATGGTATTCACATCCTAATGCCAAATAATTGGGATCTTCTAAAAACATATTCTCAAAATCAACAACAATGCATAAGGCAAAGCCAAAAAAGCCGGTATCACGCCAAAGTTGAGAAAAGTTGATATCTATTGTAGATCCGGCCGCTTGACAAGTACTAAACCACTCTGGGATTTCATTTCCTGAATAGCAAAAACTTATCCCATGGTGATTTGATTCCTGTAGTATAATACAAATAAGAGTTACTATTACTATAATATGGTGAGAAACTAGTCAAACTTATTTTATACAATACAAGAAAGAGACGTACATGTTCTCCACATATGAAGATGGATGAAATTGCCATGTGCAAGACGTTAAGCTGGAACTCAGTCATCAGAATGTTGCGTATCTCATCGAATTTCAAGCAGTACTCACAATATGGAAATTCTGTCTGAAAGTCAAACCAGTATTGCGTATACCTTGCCAAGGCTATGCTGCATTGGTGTCTACCAACATGATTCCGGAAAAAGAACAGACCTTTGCGAGCGCAAGTTGAAGAGAGGAAAGGCTGATGAAAACAAGAGCACTTGCACATTTTAATGAAAGTTTTTCTTTCCCCATGATTTCGGCTGATGTGAATAGGTATTCTACCAGTAGTGGTTCCACTCGGATCCAGCATTTCTAATGAGGATGAACTATCGAGCCAGTTGCAGATTTTTAATATGTTTGCATAACTTAGATCTACATAAATCTCTTGCAAATTCACTCCCACAATTGGCAAGCTTTTGAGTCTTGGACATTCCATTAGGGAGAGAACATTAAGATGCCACATATAATTGATGCTGGCTGGAACAAATTCAAGATTCTCACACCAATTCAATGATAGACATTTAAGATTAATTAGATTTCCGATTGACCATGGTAGCTCTTTAATCCCTGTTCCAATTAATAGAAGATCCTCTAGATGTCCCATTGGCTCCCAGATTTGTGGAAAACTTTTCAAACTTGAGCAGTATGAGAGAATCAGTTTCTGAAGAAACTTCAACTTACAAATGCTGCTTGGAATGTACTCGAGATTTCTGCATTCACTCAGGTCCAGAAGATGAAGTCCAACTAGACTTTCAATCGAAGATGGTATCTCTTTAATCCCGGTTCCATTCAAATAAAGAAACTGTAGATATCTCATAGGCTCCATAATTTCAGGAAATATTTTCAATTTTGAGCAATGTGAGATAATCAATCTCTTAAGAGACTTCAACTTGCAAAAGCTGGTGGGAATAGACTCAAGATTTTTGCAGTAGCTCAATTTTAGGATTTTAAGCCTAACTAGATTTGAAATTGATGATGGCAACTCTTTAAGGCATGTCTCATTTAAATAAAGAACATCCAAACATTCCATAGGCTCCAAGATTTCTGGGAAGCTTTTCAGCTTTGGGCAATATGAGAAAGTCAGTTGCTTAAGAGACTTCAACTTACAAATGCTAGTTGGGAGGGCTTCAAGCCTTGCACAATTGTTCATGTACAAAGTCTCGAGATAAGGCAGACGCTTGAAGGATGATGAAACAATTTGTTCTACTGATGTTCCACTCAAATCTAATCCTCTTATATTCTCTGGAAGCTCTGGAAATTTGTCAATGGATAAGCAGCCACCCAAATCTAGATATTTCAAGGACCCCATCTTACAAATGTCGCTTGGAAGATTCTTTAGGCATTTACAGTCCTTGAGATCGATCAAAATAAGGCGATTAAGAGACCTAATTGAAGAGTAATGCAATTCTTCTATCGCAGTCCAACGCAAACACATATATTTTATATTCCCAGACATCTTTGATAGAGTTTTGAGATTAGTGCACCCTTGGAGATTAAGCCAATAGTCATCAATATCATATGTCCACGAATTTTTCAGTAGGGAAATGTCTAGCTCAGGAAAGTTATACATATCTGCATTATTAATTAAGAAAACATCTGTTTCTTTTGTATGCTTGTCAAGAACGTGTTCAAACCTTAGTGGAGGAAGCTCTACTAAACTTGTACAACCTTGAAGATCTAGTCTCCTAAGATTGGACTGAGAAAGATCTGGGAGACAAGTCAGCTTCTTTGAGAAACGGAGGTCGACAAATTTTAAGTTTTCAAGGTCATTCTGTGAGAAAAAGAGAAATGGCAAGCATTAACTTAGTTTATTTATGTCCCTTTAGCTTATAAATTACATTCAAACAAAATGCAATACGTTTGCATGCATGCATTTACGTACCTTGAATCCATTCCAAAACTTCTCAAGTTGGCTTGAGGGCATGTGAAGTTTTACAAGATTGCGCAGTGTTGTATGCAATCCCAAAGATTTTGAAGGGTAGTTATCCCATTTCAGGTATCGAAGCTCATCAGGGAAAGAGTGAATACCCCGAGGAAGGTGAAACTGGCACTGCCCCTTGTTCACTGATATTTGAAGCAATCTTAGACGTCTCATTTTTCTGAAGACTATTGGTTTCAAGTTTATATCCTCTCTAATTGCACCTCTGAGGATTATTCCTTCAATTTTTGTAGTGCCCTGTAAAATAAAATGTTATATTACAATAATTTCCATACATTTGGCTTCAGATTATGATAATTATATACAAAAAGGTGACCACAAGATTAGTTGCTTATTTTTTCTTTGTTTCTGTTTTTCTTTTTTCTTTTTTTCAAATTTCAATTTGATCAAACATTTATCAATTTTATCGACTCTTCTATACCAAAAGGAACAAACAAATTATGGAAAATGGCAATCTTTTCTCAATAATACACATGAGTTCCCTCTATCAATTTCAACACGCTCATGTTAGCATTTTCCTTAATTCAAAGGTGAGCTACTAAAAAATGCTTTGAAACATCAGATAAAACAGAGGCATGCAAATTGAAATTTGAAAAAATGACTTAAATTGCAGGTAACCAACATAGAATCATCTCCTACTAAAATGAAGGTAATGTTAGAGAGACGATTGTTGCATTTCACCCTAGCGAAGGATATAAGAAGACAATATAAATGAAAACACCATTAAAAGCTAAATACAAACAAAACTATATAGAGTGTGTTAAACAATTAAAAAGGAGTCCAATTAGCTTAGGACTTACTGTATTGTTTCTCAAAACATGGCAGATATCATCGGTAATCCATAACCTACTTTGTTTGCCAAGCTCTTTATGAAACTGATTTCCACGAGTAATTTCCCAACCCATTTCTTGCAACAAATCATGCATCTGAAGCTCACCATCATAGGATAGAGTTACGAGAGACTTGTCAAAAAGAACTTGAATTACATCGGCAAAACAACCATGGTCATCTAATATTTCTTCCACAAAATGTCTACTCCTGCCTTGAAAGAAACATGCTATGTCAAGAAATATATCTTTTTCTTCACGATCTAGACCATCATAACTTATTTTTAATACATTGTGAATCTTTTTGTTGGGAACTACTTTTAGTTTATTCAACGTGCTTCTCCACTCTTCTTTCCTCTTAGAATATAGATGAGAACCCAAAACTTTGAGAGCAAGTGGAAGGCCTTTACAATAGTTCACCAACTTTGTTGACATCTCCACATAACTTTCCGGTGAAAAATTTCTTTTGAAAGCATAGCAACAAAAGAGCTGAAGAGCATCATGTCCCTGCAGTTGCTTTAGCTTATATATCCCATGAACTCCAATGTTTCGAAGCACTTGCTTATTTCTAGTTGTTATAATGACTCTACTTTCAGAATTTAACCAATCACGATCTTCAACTAAACGTTCATATTGCTCCAAATCCTCTACATCATCCAGAACTATAAGTAGTTTTCTACGACAAAGTCTCTCTTTTGTGGACTGTATGTTTTCCATGTCCACATCTTTTTGCTTCCATAGTTGAGAAAAAAACTTATTTTGCAAATAACTCGATCCCTGTATGTTCCAATCCTCCCTAACATTTTGAAGAAAACAGTGACCTTCGAATTGAGAATATAAGTGTCTAAATATAGCAGTAGCTAGGGTGGTCTTACCCAAACCACCCATGCCCCAAATTCCTATAATGCGAGCATCGGATGAGCTGGATAATAACAGTGATTCCACTTCCTTGATGCTACTTTCAATTCCAACTAGGCCCTTTAAATGACCCCTTGATGAGGACCTATAATTCAATTTCTCCGTTACATCTTTGACAATCGTCTCGACTAATTCAGAATCATTCCTGGAAAAATGAGGACGACAAAATGTTGATAATCTCAAACTTGGAAAAAGAAGTGGAAATAGCGGAACCCGAGATACTACATGCTAGTTTTTACTATCTACTAATAATCAAACCAAGTAGTATTATTATTATTATTGATGAGCTGAGTGTGGGAGCGTTTGGTGGCGTTACTAAGGAATGGGATTGGACTATTTTGTTCAGTCCTTTTTTGTATAGTGTTAGAGAAAAGAGACACATTTTTTTTTTTTTCTGAGGGGCTAAGATAAGAACACAAGAGCGGGACTACTTTAATGATTGATGAGAGAGTCTTCTAGTTTTCTAGTTATATGACCAAAGCATTGACTAATGATGATGAGTATTTAATAATTGACCGAGACGCAATTATTCGAACCACCTAGTGATTGATGCATCCCATCCAGAAAGATTAGCTGCGGTTGTTAAAGCGGTCCGCCATTTGTGTACGATCTCGTCTTTAAAACGTCGTTCGAGCTTCACAAACGCAGCTCCATAGCTTCCTTGTTGTCTCCGCACGTCAGATGGATTCACGTGGTAGAAAACTGGCAGAACGATCTGATCATTGCTATCCCTGCAGTGGAGAATATGCACCAGCTCATCCAAACACCACGACGAGTTAGCATAGTTTTCCGAGAAAACAATCACCGAAATTCTGGACTCCTGAATGGCATCCAAAAGGGACTTGGAAACCTCATCTCCTCTCACGAGTCTCTCGTCGATGTAGGTTTCTATGTTTTGGTGCAGCAGTGCTTTATGGAGATGACTAGTAAAGCTTTTGCGGGTATCCTCTCCTCTAAAACTTACAAAAACGTCGTACTTTTTCGGGCGAGTCTGGGTCGGAAGAAGCTGGTCATCGGGACCCATATTCTCCTCCGGTAGGTTTGAGAAGGAAAGGAACGATGATCTTCTTCAATTGAGAAGCCGAGTGAGAGTGAGTAGCTCGAGAAGCATTCATTCATTCAGTAGATTCCTTCTCGATATCTTGGAAAGAAGAAGACAGCCCGACCACTTTATTTGGAAAATAATAATAATAAGAGAACAAAAGGTCGCTATTTTTGGGTAGTTTCAAATGAGTTTTCTTGCGTTCGTTGACAGGTTGGTTTCCATTATTCAAAATAAAATAAGATTAATAGTTGTGACTGTGAGTAATATATAGGTTTATGACAGGTTGGATTCCATCATAAGAACTTTAATGAAGTTGAAACAAACAATATGCGGTTGACATGATTGAATCATTCTGTCCATTCCTTTTAACGAACCAAAAAATAAGAAATAAAAAAGGAAAAAAAATGTTGAAAAAGTCCATAATCTCTTTCAATAAAGTTAAAAAGCAAAGTGAGTACTATTAGAGTACTACTGATCAAAGAGGATCAGAAAATAGGAAGGTCACCCATCACCACTGCTCATCTAGGCTTGTATAGCAGAGGCCCAATTGGCAATTCAAAGTTGAATGAGGAATGCTAAAAGAACCGCCTCTATTTCTCGATGCTAGTCTGAATTATTGGCAAATGTCCTCCAAGTTTTAACACTGAATTTACCTTATTCTGAAAATTGGTCAATCTCTTTTTACACTAAAATGCACCATTGAAGTTGTCGTATAGTGGCAGGGATGCTTTTCTATGCCTCTTTCTTTCTTTAACTTAGTGGTTCGAGCTTCTATAGTTGTGCTTTAGGCTCTCACTCAGGCCAATGGGTGCTGTTATTAATGCATTGGACTATGCGACCAAGTAGGTAACACTGGCCTAAAGGCTGAAAGAGAATGAGTCGTGCTCCGCTTAATCTGAAATATGATTGATTAATTTGTTACTCATTTTTTAACTGAGCTAATACTAAACATATTTAGTACTTAAAAGGCATGTAGTTCTCTAACAATCAGTTCTTTTCCGTGTCCCTCCGTATTACACTTCATTTGGCTCCCAACCCAAATGCCTTGTGTAGTTTAGATGTACCGTTTCTAGGTTGTTGAGTAAGGGGGGTCCAGTTAGTTGGATACAACCTTGTTGGGATATTTCTATTCTTGACTAATGCTCCCTCCCATTTAAAAAAAAAAAAAAATAATAAAATAAAAAGTTTTTACCTACAAACAAATAAAGCCAAAAAAAAAAAAAAAAACAAACGATGGTAAGTGGGTGAAATAAAAAAATACCATTAATTTTTATAGTTCAACTAATTAACTAATGAATAAAATTTGATGGATAAAAGTAAAATTTTACTAAAATTTGACTATTACAATTCGGTGTATGTGTTTTTTTTAAAAAAAATAGTTTTAAGGTGATATAATATAATGACATAAGCTAAGAGTGCGTTAGTGTATTTATTTACTTATACTTAATTTATATTTAATTTATATTTGATTCTCAGGTGAAAGTGTTTCTTTCACTCATGCATGCTAAAACCAAACCCTTTGGTTGCAACCCCACTAGAGTGTACCTCGATCGTCAAAACCTAAATATATAAAGCCCAATGGAAAAGGATCCATCAAAGACAGAGTACACAAACTAGAAGAATTGACCAAAATAGTAATGAGGTAAATGAATCACATCCCATAAATATTAGAGGTCAAATAATCCATGTTAGCTAGACGAAACCAACACAAATTTCAGTCTTCCCTGAGACGCCAAGGAACCTAGTTAGATATTTTTTTCGACAATATCAACCACAAAAGAAGAATCAGACACTATCCAAAGTCTGTGTCAATCAAGAGCCCAAGTAAATTTGATTGTCAAAAGAATTGCATATATCTCTACCTCAAAAGCATAACAACCCAGAGTTGGAGAATGAGAAAAACAACCGCAGGCCCACGAAAGTTACCACAACTAGAAGGATCCTGAAAAGCACCGTCCGTCTTAGCCTGTACTCATCCCAGTTTGGGAGGGCACCAATTAACTGGAAAAAAATTAGAGTAAGGTTATATTATCTTTTCGAATGTCGATTTAAACCAATATTTATAGACATAAGAGTGAAATGTGTACCTAAACCAAAGTTATAGTTATGTTATTATGAAAACTGATGGAATAAATTGAGCATGTCACCTAAATATTTTGTATTTTTCTTTTTCATAATTATTATTCTTTTTCTAATTCTCTTCTACTTAAACAAAATCCTGAATACATAACTGTCAACTAGGAAAAAGAAATGGGACGTACCTGTTTAGCCTTCTCGGACCACAAGTCTACGAGAAAAACGAGAGGAAAAAAGAGAAGAAACAACAGAAGATGAAAAAAGTACAAAGTTCGCATTCGCCTGAGGAGAAGAAAGAGTGAAGGTCAAAAGAAAAGAAAAAAGAAGTCGAAAGACTGGGGGGAAAAATAAAGACATCGTGAATATATTTTTGTGGACAAGACGAAAATAAAATTGTGAACACTTTATAATTGTTGCAAGTGTAGATAATAAATTTATAATTATTTTTGGTCTTTGATAAATTTACTCGAGATAAGAGATAAATTACGTATACTATCCGTAATTTTAAATTCTTATTATTAACACTCATATATATATATATATATATATATATATATATATATGAAAACATGCCTTTATATCCTTAATTTTTAAGTAGAATTTATTGATCCTTATAAATATTAGGATAATATTACTAGATCTCTAAATATTTGTAGTGAATTTTTAATATCAAGTGATATGATATGAGTTGGTATTCGGAAAAATCCGTCTCATTAATGAGCCACAACTAAATTATTTTACAAATATTTTAAACATAAACCATGATTATTACAATTTCAGCCAGCATTCTTTAATTCACGTTATAAGGCTAAAAAAACGCACTAATTTTCGACCATTTATACCATAATAGAATTGCTTTAAAGTGACTCATGAGTGAGTTTTACGGCAATTTATAGAATATCTTTAAATTAGAGTACTTTAGAACGAGTTTGATATAGAAATTGAATATCCTTAAAACAAAATCACTCTATAATGTATTCTTTGTGGAAAATTAGAAAGAAATTGAATATACTTAAGCACATTGTTATTAAGCTAATAGAATACTCAATATCAAATTATATGTGACCGAAACAACTTACACAATTTTGACTCCCAAAGAGATTGCGCGACCTGTATACCAAGACAAAAAGGCAGAACTAATTTGATTTAGTATATAGAATTACAAACCAAAAGTGGACAAGAAATGTATATCTTATGTGATAAAAATCGAAAAAAAAAATAATTTCCCATCCTTTTGCATGAGAGTAAC
Source organism: Parasponia andersonii (assembly GCA_002914805.1). NCBI lineage: Eukaryota > Viridiplantae > Streptophyta > Magnoliopsida > Rosales > Cannabaceae > Trema > Trema andersonii. The sequence continues at coordinate 132,413 of JXTB01000231.1, read as the reverse complement.
GGAATCAGGGTAGAATAATGTACTTTTTCTTTCTTTTTGAAATGACACTAGTCTCAAGGGTATGGGTAACAGTAAGAACACAAAAAAATCCAAGTATCTAGTCTCTGTCTTCCTTGTTCAACAACATCAAGTCCAACTTATACAATATTTATTAATAGAAAATAAAATATAGAGAAAAGGTCTAAATTAGGACCACCACCACAGAAAAGCTAAGCAACAATCTAGGAAAGGCGTCGTTAAAACCTGTTCAAGCAAAAACCCATTAGGACAAAAACCTAAACAGAAAAATGAGTACCAATAGTCTCATGAGTACGGAATACAATCAAACTGGAAAAAAGGGCCCTTGTGAATTTGGGAATAAGGAAGATCAAGCGAGAGAGATGCATAGTGAGATTGGGTGGGAGCTATATTTTGTCACATATATTTTTTTTTTGAGGATATATGTGTTAAAAAAATGTTGTAAACATTGCATTGTGAAAAGACTTCTTTTTTCGTTCCATACATACGCAGAGTACTCAAAATAATTTCATTTAGAGACAGCATATAAAGTTTGAAAGAGAAACAAGAAATCATGTGAAATATTGGATTCATCTGACTATTCATGAAGAGAATATCTTTGGCCTTATAGTTATCAAAGATGTGCAATCATAAACAGACATAAATGAATGGTGTGGTAATGTTAAAGAAGTTTATGAATTACCTATTCTATAATTCAGTGGTTCGAATATGGCTGGGAGTACATCTTCTTCCTTTATTGATTCGTCTACATCATGGCTATATAGAATGCGGACTCCACACTTTTCCACTGTGCAATTATCAAAACATTTTTCCCCTCTGTAATTGCCAAAAATATTGTGTTTTTTACAATCAACTACTTCAAGGTAAAACTCAAATGTCGCCTTTGTTGCATCACGATATCCACGATAGTCCTTAGAATAATGTATGAACACGTGATCTGAAGTGCCTAGTATGGTAACCCTCGTAGCCATTTGAATTTCTTTTTCATACCATACCGAGCCATGTTCTTGGCTGTTACCGTTGCTGGTTTTAGTGAAGCAGTACTTACAACGAAATCTCATTCTATGATGAAGATCATCAACGAGAAAAGTATCACGGTTTTTCTTGAAAACAATGCAGAAAGCAAAACCCAAGAAGCTGGTATTATGCCGATCATGTGGAGAAAAGTCAATTTCTATTGAGGATCCCACAGACCGATCACTAAACCATCGTGGAATTCGGTTTCCATTATAGCAAAAAATGCTTCTTGGATAATCCTGTATCACAAATTAACCAAAGTCATGATTAGTTCAATGAATGTCCAAAAATTAACTATGATAAAAAGTAGATATATGTATATATATATATATATGTACATGTTTGTATATATACCTGGGTAGATGCAGTTTCCATGCACAAAATCTTAATCAGGAATTCTTTCATCAGAGCTTTGCACTCCTGATCGTAATTTGAGCATTGACAACATGATATCCACCTGAAGTTTGTATGTATTGGTCTATAGGGATGTTCATCACTGTAGTGTGAGAAATAGAAATAACCATTAGTATTATAAGGACTTGCAGTCTCGCACTTACATATCCGAAACCACTTATGTTCACCGTACTGAGAAATCTGAAAGACCATAGTTATTTTATCAGGAGTATTGGTTAATCCAGTATTTTGATCTGCTACCAACTCTAGTGAGGATAAACGACGGTCGTACCAATCAGGGATACTTAGTATACTGCTGTAAGTCAGATCTACTTCAATCTCGTCAAGAAACACAGTTAAAGAACTTTTGCGCTTCATTTTCTTATGGAGATATTCAAAATGAAGACAATTTCCTCTGCAACTGTGGCAGGTACCAGAAAAATCGAAATTGTGAAAGCACCTAGCCAAAAATACACTTAGAAGCTTACTCTTTGTTCCGAGTGACCATGGTAGCTTTTTAATCCTTATTCCTTTTAGATTTAGAACTTCTAAACATTCCATAGGCTCCACAAGTTCTGAGAAGCTTTCCATCAATTTTGAGCAATCAGAGAGATACAGTCTCCAAAGAGATTTCAACTTGTAAATGCTAGTTGGGAGGGTTTCAAGCCTCGTGCAGAAATTCATGTTTAGACACTCGAGTCTATGGAGACACTCGAACGATGATGAGTGAAGCTGTTCTATGTCCGTTCCTCTCAAATTTAATTCTATTAGACTCTTTGGAAGCTCAGCTGGTAACTTGTTGAAAGAATAGCAATTTCCTAAATGCAGATATTCCAAAGACTCTAACATACAAATGGTGGCAGGGAGGGTTTTTAGCTCCCTGCAGCTGCTCATATTTAGAAACTTGAGATTAGGGAGACACTCGAAAGATGATGGTGGAACTTCTTTTATTGCTGTTCTGCACAAGTTTAATCCTTTTAGACTCTTTGGAAGTTCAGCTGGTAAGTTGTCGAAAGATGAGCAACCTCCCAAATCTAGATATTCTAATGTTTCGAATTCACAAATATTGCTTGGAAGACTTTTAAGATGTTTACAATTGTTGAGATCGATCGAAACAAGACCGTGGACAGACCAAACAGAAGAGTGCAATTCTTCTACCGCAGTGTGACCCAAACGTATGTGTTCTATATACCCAAACATGTTTGAAACAGTTTTGAGATTCAATAAGCGCTGGCAATCAAGCAAGTATTGATTAGTGACACTAAGATAATATGGCTCTAATATAGATTCTGAACAATTATAAGGGTAGGACAAAATGTCTGAGAGAGACACTAATGACTTTTCTGTTGGTGCAACTTGCTGAAATTTCAGTGAAGAAAGATCAACTAAACCAGAACAACCTTCAAGTTTTATAATCTTAAGATTAGCCCGAGAGAAATCTGGAATACGAGTCAACTTCTTTGAGTTTTCCAGATTGACATACTTTAAGTGCCTAAGATCCTGTTAAAAAAAATATAATAAACAACAAACATTACTTATTTGATTGACTTGTCCTTTAATTTATATGCATGTATATATATAAAATTATATTCAAACTAACTAATATGTTTAAAGCATGCATATACCTGGATTCCATCCCAAAGTTGCTCAAGTTGGCTTGACGGCATGTGAAGTTCAACAAGATTAAAGGGTCTAAAATTTGAGGGTAAATAACTCAAAGGGTAATGAACCCATTGGATGTATACAAGGTTATCAGGAAGAAATTGAAGGCCTTCAGGAAGGTGCAATTGACAACGCTCACTCACGGATAATTTAAGAAGTCTTAGTTTGTGCATTCGTTCGAAGACTGCAGCTTTCAAGTTTATATCCGTTTGAATCTTATATGCATCTAGAAATATTCCTTTGACTGATTCAGTATCCTGAAAATTGACAAATCCAATTGCAAAAAAAAATTCCATTAGATTTTCTATTAATCTCAATGAAAAACTTGCAGACTGGTGCTGATCACTTTTTTTTTTTTTTTACTTGCAATTTATACGTACATTTATCTTTTTCGTTGGCATAATTTTCTATTTCAATTACGAAAAGTAATTTCAAACCCGTATATGTATATATTCCCATTTGCAATATAGAGGCCAGCAACTCTTTCTCAAAGAATACAACAAACAAAAAAAAAAAGTTTGGAGAGCAGCTATTATTATTTTGAAATGTTCCCATTTGACAGGAACTAAGATTCAATATACAGAGAGATTTTTTACAAATGAAATTTGAATTAGAATTATTCTAAAAGTAGATTTATGAATAGAAGGAATGTTTTGGTATTCCCCAAAAAAAAATATAGATGAAGACACATAAATATATATAAATCAGACATGAATTAAACGTAATATACATTTAACTCTCTTAGCTTTTTCGAAAAGAATTTAATTGATGATGCTCACATATATATAAATATACATCAGGAACGAGCACAATAAGGATTTTTTTTTATTCTCCCAATAGAGAAAATAATTTTGACCCTTAAATTTCAGTAACTTTAATGGAATGAATTCCAATTTAAATTGAATGAGATGATTTACTTTTATAACCGTCAAACTAAAATCTAACAATCAAAATTGGATTCTCTATAGATACAGAATAAAAAAAAATTCCCCTGCATATTGTACTAATATATATACACACATAGACATATTTGTTCTAAACATATAGTGCACAATGAATAGAGTAGATTAATTAGTTTATGATTTTGCACTAGCACTTACTTTATTAGTTTCGAAGACATGACATATTTCATCAGTGCTCCACAATCTACCGGTTCCATTGGCAATTCGTAAACCCATTTCTTCTACCAAATCATGCATCCAGAGTGTATTTTCCTCCGTTTCAGTAATAAGAGTCTTGTCAATAAGATTTGTAATTGCAAATTTAGAACCACTACCTAATATATCTTCTGCATGATCTCGTCTCATTCCTTTGAAAAAACATGCAATATCAAGAAATATAGCCTTTTGTTTATCATTAAGTCCATGAAAACTTATTTCCAATGCTTTCTGAATTTTTGGGTCAAGATCAATATCTTCCAATGCACTTTCCCATTCTTCTTTTGACCTAGAACACAGGTGAGATCCCAAAATTTCTATAACTAGTGGAACACCCTTAGCATAATTTAACACCTTTCTGGACAGCTCCATGTAGCTTTCTGGTATGCAACTTGTTTTGAAAGCATTCAAATAGAATAGTTTAAGAGCTTCATCTTTATTAAGTTTCTGTGATGCGTATATCTCATCGACTCCAATGTTTCTAAGCACTTGCTTATTTCTAGTTGTTATGACGATTCTACTTCCAGGTTTTAACAAATCACGATCTCCAACTAGATATTCAAAATGCTCTTTCTCATCTACATCATCAAGAATAATGAGCAACCTTTTGCGATAAAGCCTTTCCCTTAAATCCATATCGTTGAGCATATGTAGATTTTTTTCCTTTGCTAATTGAGCGATTAAATTATTCTTCAAAGAAACTGAGCCATGTTTTTGCCATTCTTCCCTGACATTCTCAAGAAAGCAAGACCCATCTTTGAAATAGAAGCGTTGGAATACAATACGAGCTAAGGTTGTCTTACCCAAACCACCCATACCCCAAATGCCCACAATGCGAACATCTGTTGATGAGTTGATGAGTAATAATGATTCAATATCTTTGATGCGCTTCTCCATTCCGACTAGGCCCTTTAAATGGTCACTTGAAGGTGCCGTATGATTCAATTTCTTTAATATATCCGTAACAATCGTCTTAATTAATTCCCCGTCATCTCTAAAATATAGTAAAAACACACACAAAGAAAAAAGTTATTCTGGAACTTGAAACTTAAAAATAAAAAATTAAAATGTGTTCCCGATAATTTTTTATCCCTATTTTTAAACATTGCTTGCATATTACTTTAAAGATCAAGACAGCACATATGGTTAGGATCAAATAAATATAGGCAAATGATATAGATACTTAAATTAGTTTTATATATATATATCTATATATATATATATACATAAAGCCCTGGTAATTAAATATTGAAACTAAATAACTAAAATAAACAGGACCAGCTAACTGGAATTAAGTATTCTGAAATGTAAATAACTGGAATTGAAAGTACTGAAAATTAAATAGCTGAAAATAAAGGGGCTGGAATGTAAATTATTGAAAATTAAGATGCTAGAATGTAAATAGCAGAAAATAAAGTACTGAAATATACATTGCTAAAATGTAAAGTTGCTGAAAATAAATACTGAACATATAAAAGTACCAATTAACTAGAATGAGTTTGTACTGAAAATAAAAGGGCTGAAGATAAAATACTAAGAAATGAAAGATGCTACCTTAAATGTGAAAAACCACTAAGAACATGAGAATTAGGATCTTTGAATGGTTCAACCCATATATTGAGTTATTTGAAATAGATGATAATACATGTGCTTCTGCAAAAATGTGAAATAAATGAGACGATTTGATGTATGAAATGTAGTTCTTTATAAGCTGACTAAATCATGATCATGCATATATATGAGCATAATCATATAGAAGCATGGAATACGGACTTTAGTGATCAACTTAAGACATGATTCCATATTCATTGATGTGAAATGAAGTGGAGATGAGTAATCAGCTGCTTACTACAACAATATGACTATTTTATAACACTAGAATAATAACACTTTACAAAAAGAGTAACATTGGCTTTTAAAAAGTAGGAGAAATTTTGAGCAAATAAGGGAAATTTTAGGCGGGAGTGGGAGAGAGGGAAACATTTCCCGAAAGAAAAAATGTTTTGCTCAAAAAATTTGTAACGCTAGAAAGAAAACAAAAATCATCTTATTCTGTCTCACTCTTCTTCGCTCTCCCTCTCTTCTCTCGCTCTCTCTCTCTATTTCCTCTCTTTCTTAGTAAATCCCTAATCTCTGAGCCTCTCTCAATTTGATGGCTCATCCCAAAATCTTTGAGGTTTGTTCTTTAATCCTCATTCTCTCTCTTATTCAAGTTAAATTTTCTTGGTTTAGGCCTAAATCTCCTTCTCTCTCAAATGGCCGTGTTTCAGATTTTGTTCTCTCATATTGGGATCAGGATCGGACGAAGGAGAAAAGAAATCCAAAGAAATATTCGTAGGTCGTAGCTATCTCTATTTTTCCTCTTTGGTTTGCTCTCTAATTTATCTCTCTCTCTCTCTCTCTCAAATCGCCTCTTTTCTTCTCCAAGAGAAACAAAAACCACGTGGTTTAAGGGTTAAATACTATAGAACAAACTGATTCCCTTAGATTTTGTGAATGTAATCTATGTTCAAAAACCCCTAGAGGGTTTAGGGTAAAATACCATAATTTATTTCAAGTCTCTAACCCCTAAGATACTAATTGCTCTATATGTTTCTCCTCTGCTTTTCTCTGTTTCAGCTCTATTCAATCTTAATTTAATGATCATCATAGCTTACTTAGCTATATTCTAATAATATTCAGGAATTTACACCAAAAACAAAAAAGAAAAAAGAAATGAAAAACGCAGAAATCTTACTCCTAGGTGCATTATCAATGTCTACATCATGGTGCACTAACATTAGGGAAAATTTTGACATTAAAATGTATACAAACTTCTAACTTATTTTAGTCCAACCAGAAATTAATGGATCTGGATCTATACATAGGTTATCCAGTATTAGCTGGTAATTTACTAGAGAATCAGCATACGTACGTACTTGGTATTTGAAGCAACATGCCCAGCAAGGTAAGATGCTGTTGTCAAAGCGTCCTTCCAAATCTTTATCGTCTCATCATCGAACCATTGTTTCAGTTCCACTAATGCCTTCGCATAACTGCCTTCGTCCCATCGCAAATCAGATGATTCTACATTATAAAAAACAGGAATAACAGTCTGATCTTTGCTGTCCCTGCAGTGGAGAATATGCACCAGCTCCTTCAGGCACCACGACGAAGAAGCATATTCCGGAGAGAAGATAACTATTGAGTATTGTGAATCGTCGATGGCATCCTCAAGTGCTGGCCAAAGTTCATCTCCTCTCTCAATTCTATAATCAATGTATGTTTCTATATTCGCTTGTAGCAGTTCTTTATGGAGATAAAGAGCAAAATTTCTGCGGGTATCTTTTCCTCTAAAGCTGATAAAAACTTCGTACTTTTTCCGAGGGACCGGGATCGGAAGCCGGTGGCCAGGATCCATAGTCGCTCGCTTTGGGAGAGATAATGAATCATATCCGCCTGATGAGGAGAGACATCAAGATTCATATTCGCGTTGAGAAAGACGCTACCACCAAAAAAACAAAGAAAAGGGCAAAACCATTTTGCTTGATTTGTCGAATATCTTTGAATCTATGCTTAATTGAATTTAACTCAGAGTACAAAAGCCCAATCAAGTGAAAAAGAAGATGAAGAATGAATGAATTACCAGATTTCGTGGGAGAAGAGAATGACGGCATAAGTACGGCCGAGGGACACAAGGGTTGAGTAGAGCCGCCTCGACTAGGGTTAGGCTTAGAGAGAAGTACAATGCATAAGAGAGAGAGTAACTAAAGATCGTAGAAATCTGAATTGTCTTCTTAACTGAATACATTTGTTATTTTTTTTTTTTTAAAAAAATGTCTTGGTAGGTTAGGGTTAGAGACAATGGATTGGGCTTTGGTAAAGAATCTTGGCTAACGGGAAATTAGCCCGTGTACGGTTTTCCAATAAAAGTTTGGGTTATGTAGATAATTATCATTTTTTTCAAATATTTAATTAAATTTATCATTATTATCAGATTCTACCATTTTTGAGAAGGAATTAGTCAAAATGTCAAGAATTCATCAAGAATTTGTTAAGAATCTATTAAGAATCTATCTAGATTACCACTGACATCAAGAATATATCAGAAATCCGTCAAGATCGTCAAGAATTCATAACATATAAGATTGTAGGGAGAGAAAGAGATAAAATGTAAAATGTCTTATTAAGTTAGGGGGGTATAGCAATGTACAGAGTACAAAATGTGGCCTAAAACTTATTATATGTCCAGATTTAAAACTTGATAGATAAATGTTTAATTTAATACCTGTTAGAAAAATTATATCCAAATTACCTCTGGAGGTATCAAAGCCCATTCCCCCTCTCTTTCCGCCATTTTCTTTATCATTTTGTATATATACCTTTCTACATTGCAATTTTTATATGTATATTAAATTTAATTTTGTTCTTTGAAATTTTGATTCATAAAAATAAAAAACTGAGTATTTTAATCATCCAAAGTGTATATATACTCCTCTTAATTAGTGAATACATATATATATATATATATATATATATATATATATATGAATTTGTGAATCTGCATATTTCATTAAATCTTGATTTGGTCCATATCAGTATATACATAATAATGTATTGTCTAAAAATTGGGTTCTCTCTTGATTTTCTTTAATTTCAATTACTATATATATAAGTTATTGTTCGTTTTTTATCAAATGATTTTAATGAAAATAGTATTTTGTTGGTTTTATGTTACCTATATATAGACAAAAGAATATTAAATATTAAGGGTTTGATGTATTGCCTAAGAGAAATATCGACGATATTAAGTATTAAATCTAAGTATCCAATTTCTTTACAATTGTGCCACATGCATGTCATTAGCACATGTTGTTGTTATATCTAAAAACAATATAAAATATGTTTTTCTAGATTTTATACATGCTTACAATGCAACATAATTAAACAAATAAAGAAATGCTACATACTTGTTCTATGGCCAGTAGCCATTGTAAATTAACATCCGAATCTTATATATTATAAGCATTAACATATTCAATATTTTTTCTTTTATACCTTTTGGATTAGTACATTCTTTACTTTTAATACTAACTAGTAATGAAAATTGGTAGACAGAGAGAGACTTTTATAACTTATAATGTTTGTAGATATAATTTTCTATCTGGTAGATAATTTTTGTCTAATAAAGTAATTGCAGTGTAAATTGTCGTTTATTAAAATTGTTTATTAGCTTTTTAAATTTTATGGTTATGTTACTGTTCTGTTTTTTCGGTATATAAAATTATGACTTTGGAATATACAATTTGACATATAGTAGATATTTTTGATGTTATCGTAGATAAATAGAGTGTTAATGAAGTTAGTTAGTGACTGCATCATGAAAATATAGATTTCTATACTTAGTTCATATATTTTTACTTACGGTTCATAAAATTCTAATTTATATATATATATATATATATTAAGATTAGGACGGTTAAATTGTTCTTTTCAAGATTAAGTGGATATATATATATATATCTATATAAACGGTTAAATATTTAGTTATATGTAAGGTTAAGAATATTTTATTTGGTTAAGAAAGTAGTGAAATATGGATAGGTTCAGCTTTTTGGTATGCATAACGTTTAATTTGTTTTTGGTCATAAGAAAAGATTACATAATCAAATACATTATCATCGTTCATAAATTTTCTAATATGGTTCATAAATTTCCATTCACCGTAAATAAAATACTTTAGATAATTTACATATCTATGTAAGATTTTTGTTAAAAGAAGTATATAGTTTTCTTACTTATATATATATATATATATATATATATATATATATATATATATATTCAAAAGGATTCTGTAGCAATAGAAAAACGGTAGGAATTGCTCCAATTGTGTCAAATTGTGTCAGATAATGCAAGAGAAAATGTGTATTAAGTACTACGTGTATTAAGTACTCTCTGTTTGATACTTATTATCGAAAACCGGACGGACACCCATGTGTCTATGCCTACCGAACCAAAGTAGTAGTTGAATGCCTACACCTAACGAGATAGGGATAATCAAAAAAACCTCGTGCGGATTTACGGGCTCTCACCGAGGGCAGGAATACTAGCCGCATACTAAACACTATGATATCTAAGATATATCTCATGTGTGATCCTATGGTATGTTCAACATTTAACAGTTCATAACAATCATGCATCCAATAAATAAATCATGCTTTAAAAATTCAACTTGGCATTATTCTCGGATTTATTGTACATAGGCAGTATACCATTGTTTTACCCTATAATCATAATATAAAAATATATAATAATCTACACAGTCAAATCTCAATATAATCTAACTATTTTCAACAATTAATTAAATCATCGTAAAATCATGATTTTTATAAATTAATTTTAATGTAATTAAAATCCAAAATAGATATAAAAATCAAGTAATCGAACCCCTACTTCGATATAGTAGTTATACCAAGCTAATGATACTTGAAGAATCTCTCGTTGGTCACTTCGGTGATCGGATGGTCGTTTTGGGATCTCGGTAAGTCCACATGAAAAAGTAACTTTTCTACTAGAGCCTCAAATAGAGAAACGGAGGTCACTACTGAATTCAGAGTATCTAAAATTGCTAGGTTAAACATATAATTTGACCGATTTGGGCTAGAATCGAACTCGGTCCGACGTCACGCAAAATAAAACAAATCTGTGTTGTCAGATTTCATTTTTCGTGTTCGTCACCAAATATAGTCAAAATATATATATATATATATATCTAAATTCTTGTTTTCACGAGTACATCGCAAATATGAAATCTAACGGTTAGATTATAAAGTCAACATATAAAACTAAAAACTAAAAACTGCTCATTAATGGCAGATTTTAATCTAGGCAATATTGAGCTAAGATTTATATACTACTAGAAAGCTCGGGAAGAGATGAGTTGAACAAGACCATTCTCGTGGCCTGAAGTGCCAGAAATGGCGACGACGTCCATTCTCCTCGCGGTTGTTTTTCGTCGATGCCGGCAGTGGAGAGCTCCGATGGCATCCAGAATTCGGCCGGTGGTTTGTGCTGAGGTGACGACTTGACCTGAGTAGTCCTCGGTGACTGTCATTGGTCAGAACGCCTTCACTGGTGTTGAACCCGTGGCTGCGAGCTTCGGCTGGGATAGAGAAGAGGGAGCTATCGATGGAGAGGAGAGAGAAAGAAGAAGATGGAGCTGAGAGGGCCACATGTCCTACATTTTATGGGCATTAACAAGCTTCTAAAATTATACTTTTACCACGTCTTTTTAAAATTTTGTTCAATTTAGTCCTTAAAAACTGTAAAATAGCCCCAATTCTCAATTTTTCATTTCAATAAAACCCAAAAATTTTATTTAATAAACCTCATTATTTTACTCCGAATATTACTAAAATGACCAAAATGCCTTTTTTAAAATTAGTTTTTTACAAGTTCCCTGAAATTTATTGGTAGTCTTCTTCGTTAACTGCGTTAGTCTTATTCTTCAGTGGAGTGTTCCAATGAAATGCTGCATCTGTATTAATGTGTACAATTTGAAACTATAATAAGTTGAAGAGGAATTCCATGCAAGATTTCATCATTTTTTTTCCAAACATACAAATTACCCACATTGTTGACTTTCAAAATAGCAGTTTATCCATTTTTCAAAAAATAAAAAGTAAAAACAAAAACAGTTACCATTGAGCATCTCCAGTACCATTTAATCTCTTATAGGCATTCACTAGATTACCAGTGAAGAAGGCAAAGTTAGCAACAATACTAACGTATGTTGATGATTTGATCATTCAATTTTTGAATTTCCTATCAACACTTTTTTACTGTTAAAATTGCATTTGTTATATTCAAATGGTATTGTCCAACTATATATAGCATATTAGATGATCCAATTCAGGCCAACTTCTATTAGTTATTTTCTATTAATTATGCTTTTTTTTGTTTTTTCAGATGAACCCGAACGGGACGAGAGAAAATTTAATTAAAAAAAGAGAAAAAAGATAACATCTAATCAGAGAGAGACAAAAACTTGATTTCTCAAGAACTAAAGACATTAACAGAATAAAAATTAGCAAAATTTATAAATCAGTTTCGTAATACAATCGTGATAAAGGAAAGAAGAAATAAAAATGCTTTATTACACCAAGTTTATATGCGTTATTGGCAGCGACCTAACACTATATTAGGCTCTGCAATTTTTATGAACGGAAAGGCTGAAAAGGAATATAATATTAAAGCTTTAAGCGCATGCGTAAAAGCTGAGGACCACATAAATGGCCTTAATTATCATGCTTGTCAGCTATTTCCTAAATTTTTTAGACTTCGCATATAAGCTTATTAAGTGTTTGATTTCAAAAGTGAAAGAGGCGGTGAGCTTATTAAGTGTTTGATTTTAAAAGTGAAAGAATGAGTGCCGAGAAGAGAAGGGAGCTGACCAATATTCGATCGGGGATTAAGATTGTTGGACTGAAGTCGAAATTTTTTGACTGGTGGCTTATCCTGGTCGAAATCATTTGAACCACCAGTTAAAGAATTCCAGTTGAAAATTTTCAAGTCAAACTTTTCTTATTATCAATTAAAAAATTGGTCGAACAGATCCTAATCATATGTGTCAGAAATTGACCAACATCATTCTTAATCCAAATGCACATATATCTTAGTATAATTGAACTACATTTCAACACTGGTTCAAGAATCTAAAAGTAAATATATAAGGTTGTTTACAAACGCAAAATAACACTCATTTTTGTCTTGTGCTTACTTCTTACTCCATGTAAATATTAGTTCTTGCCTCAATCTTGTTAAGGATTAGGTAAATAAGAAGTACCTGAGACGAGCTTAACACCCTACCCCCTAGACTTTTCCTTTTCAAACATGTGGATACGTCTTCCATTAATTGTAACATATTTTATGTTTCCTTCAACTGCAAGCAGTTGGTAATGCGAAGCTTTTCAACAAAGGGCAAGGCTTCTCCCTATCTATTTTGACTTACTTTTCACTCTGTCCCTCATGTATGCCTGGTGGTATCGCTCAAACCTTTGAGACATTTGCTCCACTCGTCATCACTTAATCTAAGGAAATTTAAACTCAGAAGCTGTCTTTTGACACGGTTTCAAAGCTTTTGATAACCCACAATGGATCCACTCCAATGATGTTTTCTATGCTGTTCCAACATGATGAAAGTAATATTTATCGATTACATCCTCTTTCGGCTGGCCACTTTTATTCTTTCGTTTCACTCGAGTTTTCACATCACTCATGTCGCCTTTCTCTGATTTGGCTTTTGCTTCTTTGGATAAAGGTTGAATTATGTCTGGCTTTACTTCTACAAGCAAACCAAGCAATTTCTAAACAACAGGGCTCAAGAAACGTCTTTGCCATTTTCTCCTTTGCATGGAAAAATTGAGAAACAAGAGCCATAGTAGATTAACTACTGACTCCTAAAGAAAAATAGATCACCATAACCAGTGTTCCTATTCTGCTGAAAAGTTGAACAACTTTCTATGGAGTTGTCCATGTTATCGAGTGAAAACAGAACACTTTCTTACGAAGTTAACGAGACGTCGAGAACTTCTAAGTGCGTCTAACCGACATATAATGATCAAGAGCTCGAAAATATAAACTGGTTATAGTGAGTTGGAGAAGATATATCTGATCAGTCTTTTCATTGATTAACAACAAGCCAGAAATGTAGTACTATATAATAAATGACAAGCTATCCTTGATTGATATGAGCTAACAATTTCACAAGAAAAATAATATATCAAAGTCCTTTTGTCCCTTTGTTTTTTCAGTTGTTTTTCTGACTCACCATTATCCGCTTTGAAGAAAACATTTCTTATTTAAATTATACACGAACACTGACCCAATAATCCATTGAACAAGCACATTATTAGCAGACGACATCCTAAACCAAAAAAAAAACACTTTAGAGATTTTGTCCATACAAACATCAAACTGAAAGTAAACACTCCACAAACTCGATAAACTCATCTCAATACAAACATCAAACTAAAACTTAACAATTTGCAAACTCAATAACATAGTGAATAAAGAGGGTAGATAAATCTTCAGTCTTGTGTGAGCAATGCACTCGAGCACCTTTGTTGTATACTGCTAAGATAAAAATTGGAAATGAAAATGCATGATTGACAATATTGTCCAAAACAAATATATAACTGAATTTATGAATACAACAAAGAATATATCTACAATTGCAATGTTATTTAGCTCATATGTTAAATGAATTCAAAAATGCTTCTACCAACATATACATTCATTCTAAACAAAACTTACTGTTTAGTAGATTCAGTATTTCTGAGTGAGAAAATTGTAGTCAAATTTTCCATTTATAGAACCTAGATTTTAATTTAATAGATAGCTTTCAACAAACGGATACTACTCTTTTTCCTTGAATGAGAATGGGTAAATTGCAATGTTAGGCTCTAACATTTTGTTGTGTTTTGAAATTAAATATTTAGTCTTTAAAATATACCATTCAAATCCCCAATAACTTCTACTTTTGTTGGATCCTCAAGTCTTCTACTCGTATTTATGTTCATTATGCTAGTGTGTCAAAGATCACATGAGAGCGACACTTTGGGGTGTCAAAATTAGACAACAATAGGGAGCTGACATGATTATGAGACCAGGTGGTAATAGAAGATGCTACATATTTCTAATTGTCTAAAATATCCTAGATATAACTAAGATATAAATAAAATATAATATGTTGAAATAGTCGGTGACAAAGTACGTTCTAGAGAAAAAACGTGGCCACAAATTAAAGTCGGTTGTTGAGATTTTTACTGAAGCCACCAACATGCTCAGCCAATAAATAGGCATTGTTGTTCTTGTATTCAATCAAGCCAAAAAAAAAAAAAAAAAAACAATAATAATATAACCTATTTTACCACTAGCCTATACTACATTACCTAATTAAAGCTTTGTCTCCTGCAGCCTACATATCCATACAAAACAACAAACTTTTTCAATTAAATCTAACTATTCTATTAAAAAATATTTCCTATCAACTACACACCCAAGCAAAACCAATCACTCACATTATTATCATCTTCTCTTTACACTATCATCCTACACACACTCCCCCACTTTTAAATATTAATAAATCATAAACAATAAACTATCACCAGGCCAACACGATATGAACTGTAATACATCACGCCAAGGTCGATATGAGCACGGGAGGCCATACAACACAACAGGTAGGATCGATACAATAGGCACTATAAGCATCCACGAAACAAATGAACTAGGCACTACAAGCATGCTTAAATATGATACTGATGATGAACTTTAAAATTTCTAGAGAATCTTATATTTTGTGTTTTCCTAACTTTTACTAGTATACATTTGTTTACAGTAAGAACTCCTTAATATGTTTTTCTCTGTTTATAGATTCAAAGGCTGCTGTTCATCTCAAAAATATACTAATAATTTACAATGACTCCATCTTTTGTTTTACTTAATTTTGAGGGTATCGAAAAGAAAAGCAAAATCACTTTTCAACAATTAATTGGGTAAATGGGTACCTTTCATTTGCCTTGATCATTGAAGACGTTGCAACAAGTCTGGCTCACCCAACTTGTAGCTTTGAAATTTAGTCCACTCTCCGTATTTGTATTGGATGGAAACGGACGGTACGTGCTTAATTTTCGAATAATGAGGGCCACCATTTGGTTGTAGACCAGCCACAAATTCCCTAGGCATATCCTTAATAATAAGAGATTTGAGGTTTTGTAGATGTTTGATATTGGAAGGTATCTCCTGCATTAGCAGGCATGCTTCAACTTGGAAGTTCTCAAGAACAGGTAGTGTTCCTCTATCTATTTTCACAACTTTTAACCCTTCCAATTTTCCTAACAGAACTTCTTTGAGTTTTCGAAAACCACCTTCCTCAAAGTGCAGTTCCTCTCCGTCATAAGCCTGGTACAAGCGAATGAATGCTAAATTGGGCAAATCTTTCAGGTGTTTCAGTGGTTCATCGATCAACCTTGTGAAACGTAAGCTAAGACCCGTTAGATTTTGAAGCATTGAAATCCAATTTGGGAACACTTCTAATCGACATCGCAAGCTAAGGAAACGTAGAGAACAAGGAGGAGATAGAATGCAGTTAAAATCTAGAGTCTCCTCTTCCCTGATTGAATTTATAAATAGCTCTTCAAGGTGGTTCATGTTTCCAATGGAGGTTCCTAGTTCTTTTCCCATTGCCGCGGTCACTTTTCCAATTCCAAAAGTCTCTAACTTCGTAAGCTTTCCTAGCTCTTTCACAAAGTCAACTCCATCATCATTTGCTTCCACAAATGTAAGGGTTAGTAAGTCCTCCAAACATCTGATGCCTTCATGTATTCTCACACTACCATACGAATTCAAACTACATTCAATTTCATGACTGTAACGTTGAGCCAGAAGGCGTTGCAAATTTCGAAGTTTATTAATCTCCTTTGGTATCTCCTCAACTAAAGTATTGCAAAGATTCAATGTCTGTAGATTGTATAAGTTACCTATGGACTTTGGAAGAAATTTCACCTTTGTTCCATGCAAACTCAAGTACTTTAAATGAAACAAGTTCCCTACTTCTTTGGGGATATTATGCATAGGAGCACCTTGAAAATCCAACAACTTCAAAAGCTTAAAATTTTTGAATAAACTAATAGCAAAAGACTCCGTCAACTCGTCAACATTATTAAAAATAATAGAACGAATCTCCGAACCTCTAAGAATCTCCAAAGCATCTTTTGTAGTATTGTAAACTGATAAGCGGCGACTTTTTCCTTTAAATCTTGCTTTACCTTTGTCCAGAATTTGAGAGAAGCACAATTCATCTACTCTTGCTAAGATGAAGTCACGCATCAAATCATGGACTTGGCAACGTCTTTGGAATCCAAATCGTGTATGACATGAAACCAAGTTTCTGTTGATGAGCTCATTTAAGTATTCTTGAGCTACTTTTTCCAACGTCTTACCTCTCCTTGATTCAATAAAACCCTCAGCAATCCAAAGTCTATACAATCTTTGATCAAAAATTGAGTAATCTTCAGGCAACATGCCAAAATATAAGAAGCAAGATTTGAGATGGTAAGGAAGATCATGATAACTGAAAAAGATAATTGTTGAAACGCTTGTAAGTTGAGGATTGTTTTCGAACTCATAATTGAGATTATCAAGCACTTGTCGCCATTCAAATTCGATCTTCTCTTTAGTTGACAATAGACCTGCTATAGCCACAATAACGAGTGGCAAGCCATTGCATTTTTGTATAATTTCATGAGACAAATGATCTAACTCTTTGGGACATTGTGTCTCTGGCTCAAAAGGGAATGCCTTTTTGCAAAATAACTCCCAGACTAATTCTGAAGACAAAGGTTTTAGCTCATGGACAATATCAAATGGGGTTTCTTTAATGGAATTAGAAATTGAAGCATTACGAGTTGTGATAATGATCCTATCAGCTTTATTTTTCGTAGGAAAAGCATGTTTTATGACTTCCCAAAAATCTCTTTCCCATACATCATCAAAAACAACCACATACCTCTTTGTCTCCAAACAGTCCCTCAAAAGATCAATTAGTTCTTCTATTGTGCTGCCATTATCTCTCAAGGTCTTTTCTATCCCGTGGCATATCTGACTTTTCATAATCTTTAGGATCTTCTCCACATTGTATGACTGAGACACAGTGACCCAAGCACGACAATCAAAGTGTCTTTTGATCTCATCATCGTCATAGACTTTCTTAGCAAGAGTAGTTTTACCAATTCCACCTTCACCTACGAGTGATGTGACCACACGTGTAGATGGCCCTTCAACCAAGCTGCTTATGAGTTCTTTCGACTTGGAATCAATTCCCACAAGATCATCTTCCTTAATGTAAAGAGAACCCAGTCGAAGGCCTGTGGATGCATCAACGTTGGTTGTCTTCTTACCACTTGATCCTTGTTCGAAAGGTCTCAACCCAAAACTTTGACCTCTTTCCTTAATTTCACGCAACGACCCTTTAATATCTTGAATCTCAGAAGCTATGTCATGGCGCGGTTTTATGGATTTAGCAAAGTGACATGTTTTGCGAACAAAATGGACAAATCCATGCTCGGGACGACAAATTTTCGTCCTTAAGTGGTGAATGTATTCGTCAACGACATCTTCTATGTGATCGGCCTTCTCTCTTAACTGTTTAATCCATACTTTGGAAGCGTCTCCGAGCTCTCCTTTCTCCAATTTCGCTTCTGCATCTTTAAGAAAAGGCTGGATGATCTCTAAGTCATCTTTCAGACTACCGGCTTCTTTGTGAACTCCCTTCAACAAATTTGCTTCTTCGGCGAGCAGCTCAGCCAACTTCTGAATGACAGGACCCAAGAACGTCTGCTCCATCGATTTCTTCGACAGCTTCCGATGGTCGATTTAGGTTGCAATCGGTCAAAAAAGTAGTTTATAATTATAAAAAGCTGATGCAAAGAACATCATAGTTATCTCTTTCTTAAAATATTAGTTTTTCCTATAATCCTTGGTTGAGTCATAATATACTATACCGAGAAAATCATGAAATATGAATACGGGATTAATTGAAATAAGAAGATCAGGAGAAGCAACAAGTTATTAGATAAATTTTTCAAATGATCATGCGTACCTGTATTCTTTTGTTTTTGCTGAGTAGTTCTTCGGAGGGAGAGTGTTTTTAATATGCTTGACAGAGTCTTGGACGAACCCGGAGTTCGGCGAATAAATGAAAGATGATTGAAATTGAAAAGACCGAGAACTTGAACTATGTGCTGATGTTTATTGTTTTTCCATGACGAAATGAAAGCATCTTTTCCAAGATTTATCTCCTATTGGTGTTCCCTTAGCATTTTTTCAAAGCATAATTGACTGAAGTTTCTTGAGAAAAAAGAAAAGAAAAGAAAAGAAAAAGATAATATTTAAATGAGAACTTTAACAAGTTGTTACAGTATAAATTAATGAAAAAAACTAAAATGGTTAGGAAAAGCCGAAAAGGTATCGAGGATAAATTGATGAATATAAGTGTAGGACAACTAACAAGTTGTTTGCATGAATATTTTATTCTTGTCTTGAGTTTGTGGGAGTTGTTTCTTAGGTGGGAAAGAATCTTTTAATAAACTATTAACTTAAAAGACTCGGACGAACCAGAAATGATAATAATAGCTGTGAAATGATAATAATTTACTTCGGGGAATATTAACAAAAGATCCGATGATATGATCGGTCTAAATGTTGTTCTAAATAGGAATCATCAGCAGAACGAGCATTTCATCTCAATAGAGTCCAGTAGCACTTGAGACTTTTACCATTACCATTGTCAAAACAACAATCAAAATCTAATTCCAAATAATTGGGATCCAAAAATCACTGATCAAAATTAACGATAATTGTTGATCTAGTGCTTATATGCCCAATATCTATGAAGATCGAGTTCACAAATTTTTTTGCTAGAAGATGAGAAGGAACAACAAGTATTTTTGGTTCAGTTTTGGTGTCTTTGATGAGCTGAAAATTGAGCTCATGCATTCTCGTCGGGATATGATTTTCTTGTTTAATACTGGGAGATTATGAGTTCAAATTATTTTTTCCAACAATAAATGCACTATAACCAAACCGTTGCCTTCCTATTAGGACATAATTAAAGACACAATCTTAGCTGGAGAAACAAAGCAAGTTAAGAAAGTATATGCATAGAATTTAAATACGATCATCCACATATTATATAAGATAACTAATTTTATATGATAGTGTAAATATTCCATTCATCACTATGTTATATTGTTATTTGAGTGTGTCCTAAAAAGCATGGAATTGGCATCCCTAAGTGGGCCCAGCTCAAGAAAATATGCTCCATACATAGTTAATGGATTATTTTTATTAAAAGTTTTTATTTCAAAATATGCCTAAGTGGGACAGCCAAATTTATTTATATTTATGTTTAATTTCCTAAATTTTAATTTATTTGCTTTGTTGTTTGCTCCCTCTCATTTCTTACATATTTTGTCACGTCTCACTTCTGAATATGCGCTCATACTTATAAGAAAAATCTTTATAAATATACAAAGTATTTATCTATATCCACAAAGTAGAGAAGAATTAATCTCTAATAAATATTCATAAATCTAAGCATAATTTAATAATTTTTTTAAATTTCTAAATATTCAAAATATATATCGTAAATGAAAAATTATAATTAATAGATTTGTACTAATTAACCTTCTGGGTCTTTACAATATTTCTAATAAGATACAACAAATATCTCCCGCTCCAACTTCTGAAAGCCAAAACGTCTCAAGTACTACTTACAATTTCTCCTTGATCAACTCATTTACTGATGATCCTCAAAAATCTGAGAAGGAAAAAAATGAAAGGGTGAGATTGACAGCCCAATAAGTAACCAATAACCTTACCTAGTTAGATCAAGTATATATATATTTAAAAAGTTTTAGGAATATTTTTCAAAATTAGCTTGATTTTAGAACTTAATATTTATCAAGATAATCAAGTGAGATTGTTACCCAACTAGGGCTAGCTCAGTTGGTCCAAGGCTTGGGGGATGTGTGTGTGAGTTTGGAGGGATCAGAGTTTCAAACCTTGGTAGAGTGTGTGTGTTATTTTCTTTTAAATTTATAGTAAATGGTGGTCATTAGTTAAGTTCCACTTTTAAAAAAAAAATCAAATGAGATTGTTTGGAAAATCAATTTAACAAAAATATGAAGTAAGTTTTCAAAATTTGTCATTTTAGTCTCATTCAATAATCATTAACACTTTCAAAGTATTTCTCAACAGTTTTTGATGACTATAGTCATATTTAACTCATGTGACTAGGTCCATATTTACTATACTTAACCCCTATAGTTAGGTCCATATTTACTAAATTAAACTACTGTAGCTAGGATCACATTTAGTACGTTTTGTCTATATATAACCCCTATAGAATAGGTCCTCATTGCATAATCACTAAGAAAGTTTTAAAACACATTCATATATAATAATAGCTTGTAACTGGTTTTTACTTTTCTTATTACATCACTGTAATCATGCCGAAATAATTTTCATATAACAATGCTCAATAACTATTGGATATATTTGATCCATATTTTGGTACAAATAACTATCAATAAACTCATAATACTTTTTAGAAAGAGTGATTATTTCAGTAAAATAATGTTCTTTCAATAGATAAACTCATTTTGCAAAAAGTATATTTTCACTCAAAATCATATTATTTAAGAAAAATACTTATAAATATGAGCTTATTAGAAATAATAAAACATTAAATTTATGGGAAAGGAAAATTACTAGGAAAGATGAAAGATTACTTAGCTCGCTCGTTTATCTTATTTAACTAAAATAATCAACATGACCTCTAAAATGCCTATTATCATAATAAGAATCATACAGATCATTAAACACTTAAATAACATTTTAAATAGACTTAGAAAAATATCTACCACGCTACCCATGCACACTCAATACATTCGTTACATTATCTTGCATAATTTCAATATCGTAAACTCATAACAATTCTGGTTAAAAACTAAAAAAATTATAAAACCTAGAGAATGATTTCTACAATTAATGGAGGTCTTAAAAGTACTAAGAACATATCAGTGAGATCCATGTATTGGCCCCACATAGCCGAGTAAGTTATTATCACGTTTTGCTCTAAATGCTGAGAGTTACAAAAAATTTTCAGATTCGTAGTGCTCACTTCAAAAGATTATATCTCTCTGGTTTTAAGTCCGTTTTTGACAAATTATATACTATTAGAAAGTTAATTCGATAAGCTTTCCAACTATATCAAATACACCCTAATCAGACCAATTTTGCACTCGTTTTAAGCCTTAGAGTATTATGAATCATTTAAAATATAAATTATTCCTAGAATCAATAACAAAAACAATTAGAGTTTATAAAACCCTAATATCCTTGACAAAGAATTTACTCCCAAAATCCTAAATAATAGATTGAAATTTGATGGAGAGATATTCATTACCTTAGATAATTGACAAATCAACCTTCTTGTGCCCTTTTCTTTTCTCCCAAGTCCTCAGTTGTTTCCTTTCCCTCTTTAGAGGGTAATATTTTTTTAACTCTTATTCAGACCCTAAGAGTTTCTACGTATAGATTTTCCTAATTTTATTAAAGTGACCAGAATATCCTTAATTATCTAACTAAACTTTTGGCTTTATTTGTCTTTTCTCTTTATATTTATTTATTTTTATTTTTTATACTACTGGACTTTATCCAAAAGTGCTAGATTGAAGATACTTTTGGGTAGACCATCACTCACATGATCTTCTCAGAAGATATCAGAGGTAGGATTTGGGCATTTTAATCTCCTTCCGTTAAAAGCTTAACGTTCTCGATAAGGGTTCCATATTTAATAACCCACATATAATCTTTATAGGCGGGATCCACACTCACCACGATTTTGACCCATGACAATTTTCCAAGGCCCACAAAATACACATAGGTATGAATTGGGCCACCTCTAATTACCAAACATAATACTACTGAGTTTTATCCAAAAGTACTAACTTAAAGGTATCCATCTTCCTAGAATATACCCGACGTAGGACTTGCATTATATATTTTCCTGTAACTAGGCAATGAGACAAATATGGGGACTCATACAGAGTCATGATCTATTCAAATGGCGATAAAAGCTGGAATGGACTTTTGAAGGTACTTATAGTCGTCTTTTTCCCGATTATATTTTAACACATTTGACGACTTACCGTGATGTCGAGGAAGTCTTCCGTTGGCTAATTCAGTACCCATCTACGCCATTGGCCCAATCCAACTACTCCTAGAGAAGTTACAACTCCAAAACAACCCCTTGAATGTACTCGACATAGGATACAATCTATAGAAAGAGGAGACAGTGTGTCCAATAATCACTTAAATCTATACTACCCATCACTCTTGTCGTCATGATGAACCACAGTGAAATACTGATTATAGCAATTACCAACTTTATTTTATTATGATTGTCGTCATGATGACTTGTCATCTTCTACCTCATCCGCTGTAATGTTGCCATCATATTGATCTGTACTGTCCTTTGGCGTCCTTTGTCATCCGCTATCAGAGGGTTTTTGACGCATAGAGGCTGGAATTCTACTCTCGAAAGTATCTACGGCAGGGTTTCGGTCATATATTGGCCTTTTTTCTCGATGCAACAGAAGAATCGTAGGTACAGTCATAGGGAATGGTGGATAGGGATGTAGATTGAAGGTGAGATTGAGATGCTGGTGAGGGAGTTGATGGATGGAGAGAAGGGTAAGGAAATGGAGAAGAGAGCTATGGAGTCGAAGTAGTTGGCCGAAGAAGCCTCTATTTGACCTAAATCGGAGTCTCTTATTAATTTGGATAATTTGATTGAGCAAGTCTGTTGGCTCCGGGGACTAATGCTTAGAGAAATTACGAGGGATACATTTTAGTTGCAAATTGCTAAACATTGTGACAAATTATTTTAACAAAATAATGTGAATGATGTGAAAATATAGGTGAGAGTCAAGGAGTGGAATAGAAAAAAGCATTCAACAAGTACTAATCAGTTATATATTGTCCAATTTGTCAAGCTATTTTTTCTAGATAACTTATTAATAGATATTATCTATAGCAAATAGATATTATCTATAGCATTACAGCAATACTCATTTTATTTCGGTTTTATTGTTTCTGGAGTAATTGTTACGTTGGTTAGTCATAGTTATTGCTTTTCTGTAGCTGTGACCATCGTCCTTTTAATTCTATGTGATATATTTCTAGCTAGTTGATGCATATTTAATATTCATGTTACATTCTAGTATAATAGTTGGTCAGAAAATTTTTTCCCATTTTTTTGGTGTGGGAATTTTCATCAATGCGAGTTAGTAAGTTAAGTGCTTTTTCTCATTCTAAATTTACTCTTTATCATTCCGGTTTGTCTAAAGCAGAGAAATATTATATGAAAGACACTTGTGAATAATACACGGTTCCATGGAAGTGTTTGATCAGTGAAGTGTTGATGAAATTGGCATATCATTTGTTCAATTTTCTTGCATCTTGTCTAGAAATGAACTGTTAACATATTACCTTAGAAAAGCACCACTAAAAAATGTTTATTTATTAGTATTTTCTCTAAAAATCATCACATACATAGTAAAGTAACAAAGATATACGATTGAATAAAAAGAGCATAAGACAAATTATAGACTTAAGAGATCTACAAATGATCTTCTTCTGAAAATTACATTTATTTTATAAATCTATGATACTTTAATAAATAAGAATTTTTTTCAAATTTATTGTCGACGGGTACGATGAAAGAAGCACTTGATTGATCATTTTGTCCAAGTTCAAACATGATGACCCAGTTAGACCAATAGTGGCATCTTGTGCTATTTTTTCCCACTCCACAGCTTTCTTCTTCAGCACTTGGCCCTTCTCTCCCTCCATCAACTCCCTCACAGCCAACTCAATTTCACCTCTCTTAGCATTGTTGTCTATCTCCATCCCTATGCCCCATTTATCGCAACAAAACCAACAATTAGTTTGTTGGTCCCCACAAACTGGCCAGCAAATCATAGGCACCCCATGAGAAATACTTTCTAATGTCGAATTCCATCCATTGTGGGTCAAGAACCCTCCAATCGAAGGGTGGCTTAGAACTTTTTCCTGAGGACACCATTTCACCAATAGGCCCCTCTCTTTGGTCTCAACCAAAAACTCCTTAGGAAGAGTGACTTCCGAGTCACCAGCGACAATATCAGGCCTAACCACCCACATGAAAGTTTGACCACTATTGGCTATTCCCCAAGCGAATTCGGTGAGTTGTTGGGCCGTCATGACCGCAAGGCTCCCGAAATTCACATAAACAACGGAGTTGGACTTCTTTGAGCCAAGCCACTCTAGACACTCTGTTTCCTCTTTCCACAGATTGGAGCGTACGAGATTCAAAGCGTTGTCTTGGACTTGATCCGCTACCACCCGGCCCAGTGGGCCTATGGTGTAGATTGGAGGAAGAATTGAAGATAGTGCCTCCAGGACCTCGCACTCCAAGTCGTCAAACGTGTTCACTATAATCGCTGAACCCCTTTTCGCTCTCTCAAATTGTCTCATTGAAAAATGGAGTATGATATCGTCTGGATCCGTGGTTCTAACTATAGATGGCATGTTCCTCAAGCGGATTCCTCTTAGCCCCGGTATCCAATCAAGATCCATGTCTAAATATCCATTTGTCAAATAATTCTCATCTGCATTAGATGCAAAAATTAAATCAGATTGTATCATATATATAATAAGTAACAATGACATATAATTAACAAGCCTTTTTCTAATAAACTAGATTAAAATTCTACAGTCACATCCCAACTAAATCCATAATAAGAAAACCATCTTAATTCTTGTACTCCAAAACCAAAAACATTATAAATAAAATAAAAAATGAAGTAATAAATAGTACCAAACCACATGCAAATTCCGAAATAAAAATTCATAACATTATGTCACGTCATCAAAAATTTGAAACTACTTAATTAGTGTTTTCGTTTCTTAACAACAATACTGCATCAAACCATACCTTTGAGAGGTATAATACCCTTTTCAAGCAAAGGGCGGCAGTGAAGGTAGCCCATGAAGGAACAAGCACTGGCAGTCCAGAAAAGGACATTGGGAATGCCTAGTTCTTCCGATACGTCCAGAGTGAATGACATGATGGCGTCGGAGACTATGCAAGTCACAGGAGGGAAAACAATGTCGTCTTCCAAGGCGGCGTCGTTCAGTTTCTGGACAAGGTCGCGGAAGGGGACCAGGCAGTTTTTGGCGGTGGAATCACAGAGGGAGAGGGCGACTTGGGTGGCGTCGGCGTCGGCGTCGGCGTCGGAGGGAGAGAGGCCATCGGGGATTGTCTGAAAGCGGAAGGAAGGGAGGCCCTGTAAGGAGTTGTGGCCTAGGGACTTGAGGAGGCGGCCATGGTTGATCTCTGTGTTGACAAAGGTGATGTGAAAGCCTCTTTGGTGGAGGAGCTTTGACACTTGAAGCATCGGGTTTATGTGGCCTTGAGCCGGGAAAGGAATACAAACTGCATGAGGTTTAGGATGATGAGGCATATTGTTCTTAGTTGATTCCACCATACTCATCTTCTTTCTCTCACGTGCTTCTAATTTGCATGAGCTTTTGCTTGAAATGAGCTTATTAAATTAAGGCTGAGTGGTATCCTTTTGTTGACTGTAAGCGACGGCATCAAGTCAACTAATTGGAGGCCAAGGAAACGTGCTGTCCAAGGCCATTGCCCAAGTTGTCCAAGCTGCTCATAATCTTGGGCTCCAAATACTTTTTTTTTAACTAGAAATTGTAAATAAATACCTCACTTTAAGGATATATTTTAGTAGAAATCTCTTTTCGATTTTATGAGCAAATATATCCAATTTTTAATTGTGATAATTAGAGTTAATTTATTATCATATACTTAGTAAATTATTTACTATAATTATAAAGTTGTAAATTATTTATTTCCCATGACATTAAAAAATTTTATGGTTCATGTGCAGTGATATATTAATCATCATATCAACAGTAAATTATTTATTTACCATCATTATAAAATAGAAAATTATCATGACATGAAAAAATTTACCGCTCACGTGTAGTTACATATTTACTATCATACTCTTAGTAAATTATTTAATCATTTATTTACAATTATTATAAGTAATAAATCATTTATTTGCCATGATATCAAAAAATTTTATCACTCTCCTACAGTGACATATTTACCATCATATCTTTGCTAAATTATTTATTTACCATGACAAAAAAAAATTTACCGTAGTCATATAATAGCATATTTATTAATATATTCTGATAGATTATTTATTTACCACAATTATAAAGTGATATCACTTATTTATCGTGAACTTAAAAAATCACTATTTTACCACTATAGTACTAGTGTATGTTGATGATTTAATGCTTACGGCTAACTTGGATTTAAAAAAAAAAAAAAGAATAATATTCAACAATGTTCATTTCATTCAATTATAGTCAGCATCTTGGGGCGGCCAAGTATTTTGAATGAGCTCAAGGTCTTACATTAAGAATGTTAGAAAATATACACAGCTGTTGGAGGATTTTTATTACTGGATTCTCACAAACAAATTCAAATAAACAACCACGTAAATGTGTATAATTCACCTAGAAGGACAAAATAAGAAAGAAAATATGAAATATGCCCTCCAAACTTTAAAAAATGGCACATGTGCCTCCAAAATATGAAATTGTTGTATAGTTACTAGTTACTTTAGAATGTGCCTAAGTCACGTGACCCGTTATTAGTTGTTAAGGGGCTTTTTTATTATTATTATTTTAAGCATTATTAATGAAATTTCTAAACATTTATATAAACTGAGAATACATAAAAGTTCATTCTTAAAAAAAAAAAAACATAAAAGTAATAAAAATGCTATTTTATTGATTTGAAAACAAAAAAAATGCAATTTTATTTCTTGGAAAAATAAAAAGAGGACAAGAGTAACACGTCTACACCAAAAAAAAAAAAAAAGTTAAGGTGTTGGTTAAAAAAAAGTACCTAAGGTAAAAAAGGGACCGGTATTTACTGTTTCCCGTTTGACCGAAAGACCGTTATTTTATACAGTTTTCAGTTATCTATATTAAAAAAAAAAAAGAAAAATAATAAGGATTATATAATAAGAAAATAGTAGTTGTCGTGAGTCATGAGAGGTTGACGACTAGCAACTAAAAAGTATTAAACAATTATGTTAAGCTTTTAAGCAGCTAGACAAAATACACGATTCGTCTTTCTATAATTGTAACATAAATAGATATATAGATAAAGATAAGATATATGAAGAGGGCTACTAGAATAAGGCTTTATTTATTTATTTATTTTTTTCCATGCATACATAGGATATAAATCTAAAGGTCCTTATTCAAATTTCAAAAGGATACACTGAAAGTAATATGCTCTAGCATAAAAGTAATCCACAACTCAAAAGAAAATAAAGTCATCTTCCTCTTCAAGAGCTCATATTCTGTACTTTGTATCGGATATAGTTGTCTATATAAGCATAAATTTAAGTATTAAGTTTTCCCAAATTGGGTTTTGGACCCACAAATTTCTTTTTCTTTTCAATATGCCCCACTTCAATTTTTTTTTGGTACGCATTTGTTTGTGTTTTCTAACATTATTACTCCCAATCCCATGCACTCAATATTTTAGCTTGCTTTGCCTTCTTCCCCCCCCCCCCCCCTCCCTCTCATCTCAAATCCTAGCTTCCATTAATTTTTTTTTTCCCAATATTTTACTTTATTTCTTTGTACTTTTAGTCTCTTATATTTACTAATGTTTGTCCAAGCTTGCTTGCTTAAATTGTCCAGAGTTCAAACTTCATTCAATCGTTATAGAGACATAGTAAATGCATACACATCTCTATTTATTTATTTATGAAATATACTGAAATTTAGAGAAACAAGAAGCAGCATGCTAAGTTACTAAGGATCGATGAATTTCAGAGCCCAAAATTTTGAAAGAAAAAAAAAAGAAAAGAAAGAGTTACTAAGAATGAATTTATTTATTTATTATTGAATGCTGACTAGCTAAAAAAAAAATCACCAAGTGCTCGAAAACATAGCGAAAAGCAAATCTTGCCATTTAATCCATCAATGTTTGCACGGAGAGAATTCAGCTCTAACATACACAATAGCGCATCCCCGACTGTCGAAATTCTTGTGCATAGGTTCAATCGGCCATGATGAGTATCCGCCACCCCTCTATATTTGAAGATAACAACAAATCAGAGAGGGTGTGATGATAAGCACTTACAGACATTGGAAAATGATGACTTTAATTTAACCCTGTTTAATGGATATTAAAAACTAAATCCTGACCAACACTTTTTCTTTTAATATAACTTGTTATAAGCCAGATACAAAACTTATATGAATATTTTTCTTTCTTTGATATATGTAATATTATCTTGAAAAAAGAGAAACGCATGCTAGTTTGTCTTGGTCTCTCTTAAAAATGTTCCATTAATTCTAGACAAATTTTCTTTCTATCCATTAGCGTCAGAATATAATAATACAGAGACACGTACACATATATAACCTCTTGTTGGATTCTTATGCGTGGAAAAGAAAAGGTACTATTTTTTAATGCACATGCATACAAAAGTACTAGAAATGTTAGGCTAATTACTTCGGTATTAGAGGTGGCAAAATGGGCGGATCGGGTCGCCCATGACGAGCTTGAGGGGGTGAGCGGGTTGAGCCGGGCCGGCCCGTTCTCGGCCCCTTTTTTTTTTTGCTACTATATGATTATTTTTTACAATTTTTTTAACATATTAAGTTTAAACTTTTAAATTGAATTTCTATTAAGAAAATTATTTAGAATTATAATAAAAATATTTTAAAAAATAAAGAAACAAATAAATTTGAAATATTGAAATTTAATTTTATTGATAATTATTTATTACAATTCAAATTATTATTTGAAAAAACTAGTATATCATTAATTATGAGTTTATGACTCATTATCATTGTTTATGTACAAGTTACTGAAATTTTCGGCCAATTCCTCATTACAAATACGAATAATTTCTTGATTTCACTTTACCGCTTGTTTCCAGTCTTTGATACGTACTACCACCTCAACCATTTCAAGAGTCAATGAAGTCCTCCGCTCATCTATTATCATCTTAGTAATGCTAAAAGTAGATTCTGAAGAAATCATGGACACCGAAATTGTTAAAACGTCACGGGCTAATTGTGAAAGCACCGAAAATCTTGATTGACGCTTTTACCACTAGTCCAAAACTTTAAAGTTCTCATCATCGGAGTCGATGTCAGAATCTAGCTCAATATATTGGTTAAGCTCAGAGAATTACTATGGATTCATTGGTGGTAGTGGCTGACTTGAACTTGATGATGTTGATGATGAGTTACGACTATGTCCTTTAGAACGAGAAACTATCATTCTCCAAAAAGACTTATTCTTTGATTATTCTTCAGTTTGTTGTGGAGTGTGTTGTTGTTGACTACATGTTCTACCAAACTTAGCCTCATATATACTATACATTTCAAAAAACTTGTCATGAGCATTTGTATATTCAGAATTATAATCTATATCAAAACATATAGCAATATAGCTAATTAAATTAGAAAGACCATTTAATTTACATCTAGGATCTAAAATAAAAGCAAATGAATATAATAAAGGAATTGAAAACTAATATTTCAAAAATACTTCTTGCATACGTATTATAATTGTTTAAATATAAGGTCACATCTATCCTTATAAAATATTTTAGCAATAAAAAAGATATGACGTAAAATAATTGGAGAAGTAGGATAATAAATACTAGATAATGCAACAGTAACTTCATAAAAAAAAATCTAAAAAGTGTACAAATTTTTCGCAAATAAACCAATCTTCATCTTTTGATACTAATGGACCTATTTTTAAATTGTAAAATATAGTAATTATAATTTTATATGGTAATGCATTTTTCAACATTAAATAAGTGGAATTCCAACTTACAAGCATGTCAACTTAGAATTTTCTTAGTTTTAATCTTTGAGCTATGCAATATCTTTTAAATTTGATAATGCGTGGATTAGGAGCATGGATATAAGCAATAGTAGATAGAATATTTTCAATATATATACTTATAACATCCAAACCTTATTTGACAATAATGTTGATGATGTGATATACATAGCATTGATGCAGTAAGAATCTTTCGGTATATGAACTTACCAAATTGCTAAGTAATTTTATGGCCTTTGTATTTGTGATAGCATTATCTAAAGTGATAGAGATAATGCGGTTCGCTATGTTATATTCTTCAACAACATTTAAAATTCTATCTCTAATAATTTCAGCAATATATTTATTATCAATGGCTCGAAAACTAATTATTCTTTTTTGTATTATCTATCTTAAATCTAAATAATGTGCAACTACACTTAAATAATCTTGTTTAGAATTAGTACTCCAAATATCAGATGTCAATGCAATACAAAAGTTTAATGAAGTTAATTCAGATATTAATTCTTTATGCATATTTTTATAAACTTTAATCAAATCACTCCTAGTGGTATTTCTAGAAACTCTTTTGAAGTTTGGATAATAAGATCTTCTTATATGATCTTTATAGCTATTACAATCTCCAAATCCTAATAGTAAATCCTTTATAGCAATTAAACGTGCTAGAGATTTCTTAGCTTCTAAAGGATCATAGTTCCAAGAACTTACCGAACCATCCTTATTAAATTAAAGTATTGATTGAGTGGACTCTTTGTCTCTTTTTATTTTTTGACACATATATCACTATGTCTATTTAAATGAGCGGTCCCGCTAGATTATTTAGTAGTAAATAATTTCTTACAATATTTACATCTCGCTATTTTTGTCTTCTTACCATCGGCCTTATCTCTGAATTCTGGATCGAAATGGTCCTACACATTGGAAGTAGTCCTTGCATGTTTAGAGGTCGTGCTTGCACTCGGCGAACAATTATCTTGTAATTGTGAACAACTTCTACTAGCAATTGGATTACTTTACATTTTGGGGACTTGGTCACCCTCTTCAACTATGCAAAGTTGGTCGTCATCCATTTCCAAATCAATAGGGATATTTTTTGACATATCCATATCCTACCTATATTAAAAATATGGATATTAAAATTATACACAACTACAAATAAATTGAAATTAAAAATATAATGTTTTAATAAACTTTCTATTAACTTAATTATAAACAACTATAAATTACAAATTAATTGAAATTAAAAATATAATATTCTAATAAACTTTCTACTAACTTAATTATACACAACTACAAATTAATTCAAATTAAATATATAATATTCTAATAAACTTTCTACTAACTTAATTGTAAACAACTATAAATTACAAATTAATTGAAATTAAAAATATAATATTCTAATAAACTTTCTACTAATTTAATTATACACAACTACAAATTACAAATTACTTGAAATTAAAAATATAATATTCTAATAAACTTTCCACTAACTTAATTATACTCAACTACAAATTATAAATTACTTGAAATTAAAATATAATATTCTAATAAACTTTCCACTAACTTAATTGTAAACAATTATAAATTACAAAATAATTGAAATTAAAAATATAATATTCTAATAAACTTTCTACTAACTTGATTGTAAAAAACTACAAATTAATTGAAATTAAAAATATAATATTCTAATAACTTTCTACTAACTTAATTATACACAACTACAAATTATAAATTACTTGAAATTAAAAATATAATATTCTAATAAATTTTCCACTAACTTAATTATACACAACTAAAAATTAATTGAAATTAAAAATATAATATTCTAATAAACTTTCTACTAACTTAATTATAAACAACTATAAATTACAAATTAATTAAAATTAAAAGTATATAATAAACTTTCTATTAACTTAATTGTAAACTACTACAAATTACAAATAAATTGAAATTAAAAATATAATATTCTAATAAACTTTCCACTAACTTAATTGTAAAGAACTATAAATTACAAATTAATTGAAATTAAAAATATAATATTCTAATTAAAAATATATAATAAACTTTGTACTAACTTAATTGTATACTACTACAAATTACAAATAAATTGAAATTAAAAATATAATATTCTAACAAATTTTCTACTAACTTAATTGTAAATAACTATAAATTATAAAAAATATATAATAAACTTTCTACTAACTTAATTATAAACTACTACAAATTACAAATAAATTAAAATTAAAAATATAATATTCTAATAAATTTTCTAGAAACTACAAATTAATGAACTACTATCTTAATTGTAAACAACTACAATTGAATTGAAATTAAAAATAAAGTATTGTAAAACTAGTAACTAGTAACTACAAACTACTAATTATTATACTAGTAATAATAGTAAACAACTAAATACTAAATATACTACAAATTAAAGAAATTAAAAAAAATAAATGTGATGAATCGTACTTTGAATTAAGTTTTATGAGTTGTGAAGAGTTTGGAGACTATAAAATATAATTACTAATAATTAGTAAATAGTAATTAGATAAGAGAGAAAAAGATAAAATTGAGAATATAATTAGAGTCTAGAGATCTAGAGAGTATTTGAAAATTGTAAGTGTAAAAAAAGAGTGAAGAGTGTAAGGTATTTATAGTATAAGAAAATATATTTTTCTAAAAAAATAATTTAAACTTAAAAAAAAAATTAAAAAAAAAATATAAGACCAAACGGTAATATTACCATTGGGTCCAACGGTAATTTATATTATCGGTAATTTATATTACCGTTGGAAAAGTAAAATAAAAAAGGCCCAGACTCGTCTAGGCCCAAAAAAATTAAAAAAAAAAACATTAAGGGTCTAGGCCCAAAAAAAAAAACAACCGGGCTGTGAATCCCAGGCCTAACCCGACCCTGACCCTAGGGACGGGCTTAGCCCGGGTCCTAAAATTAGTGGGCCGGGCCTAATTGCCAGGCTTAATCATACCTAATTTCAGTTTATACTAGTGAACACATTCATACCCTTGTTTACATACCTTGTATGCTTAAACTCCGAGAAATGCTATTAATTTACCAAGACAATTAAATAAGAAAGCATGTTAAATGATTACAATATGTTACGCTTGGGAAATATATATGCATTGGGGCGTTTGGCGTGCGTTACTAAAGAAAGGGACTAGATTTAGAGAATCAAAAAAAAAAAAAAAAAAAAAGAAGAGACTAGACTATTTTTATCTAGTCTTTTGTTTGATGTTAGAAAAAAAAAGGAAAAATATAATGAAGGGACAAAATAAAATCTTTAGGAAGAGACTATTTTAACCCAAATAGAGATGGGTTAATATAATCTATTCTTCTTCTTTATCTATTATTCCCAATAAAATGGGTCCCATACTTTTCTTTCTATTTGCTTTTTTCTCATTCTCCTAATAATATGAGTCTTACATATATTTTTATATAATATATAATAACATATTTTCCTAATAAAGCGGGTCCCATATACCTTATTTATTTTTTTATTTAGTCCAATCTCACACTCTACTAAACAATTTGTAATATTAATTCAATCCAATCTCTTCTTATATAATATAATTCTAAGGAATAGTCTAGTCCAATCCTGCCTACCAAACGAGTTATAGAAATAGAAAACAATTAAATTTACTATTTTTTTTTTCCAAAAAAGTGAAGTGAAGAAGAGAACATGGCATCGACTGCATCGACTTCAACAAAAATAGTAGCTTGCTTGCTTATGTACAAGATGGATTCCATCACATTCATTTCCACAAGCAAACCGAGCAATTTCAAGGTAACAAATCAGAGAGAGAGAGAGAGAGATGAGAAGCACTTATAGACATTAGAAAGAAGAATGCCAACAACATTTTCTTCTGCATTCTCTTTTGTACTCTCCTAATCTCACTGTTTGACACGTAAATTCTACTATGATTTGTTACATCATTTAAAATATTAAACTAGATAGTGGAATCTACGTGTCAGATAATGAGACTGAAGAGTCTGAAAAAAAGTGAGAAAGAAAATGCATTTAGTATTTCTCTATTAGAAAATAATGACTTTAATAATTAAACCCTGTTTATGTTTCTACCTATTTAATTGATCAAATTTTCTCGATAAACCTTGGGCTTGTACAAGTTGATCACAAAATCAATAATTTCTTTTTTTTTTTAAAACTCTGAAATTCAATTTAAACATACAAACTACCCACTTTGTTGACTTTCTAAATAGCAGGTACCCTTTATTCAAAAAAATAAAAAATAAAAAACAAAACAACAGATACCCTCGAGTAGCTCTAGGTACCATTTAATCTCTTATGCGGATTCACTAGATTACCAGTGAAGAAAGCAAAGTTAGCAACAATATTAATGTATGTTGATGATTTTTTTTCTTTTTTTTTGGAATGCGTATGTATGTTGATGATTTGATCATTCAACTTTTGAATTTCCTATCAACAGTTTTTCTACTGTTAAAATTACATTTGTATATTCAAATGACATTATCCGTAGCGTGTTCGACCAAGGTCGAAATTTTTTAACCAATGACTCATTTACATTCGAAATTGTTCGAACTACCGCTCGAAATTTTCCAATCGATAGTTGAAAATTGGTCAAAACAGATCTAAATCAATTTTGCTAGAAAATAACCAGCATCATCCTTAATCAACATATATATTGGGAAAAAAAGAGTACTTTCCGGAATAACCCCAAACAAATGCACTGGTGCACATATATCTTAGAATACTTGAACTACATTCCAGCATTGATCCACGAATCTAAAAGTAAATACACAAGATTGCTTACAAATACCCAAAATAACACTCATTTCTGTCTTGCATTTACTTCTTACTCGGTATAAATATTAGTTCGCACCTCATATATGTTTGACTTACTTTTTACTCTGTCTCTCACATATGTTTCAAATATTATTTTGATGAAGTGAGCTCGAGTGATGTTTTCCATGTTCTTCAACATGATAAAAGTGTTTGTCATATATGTTTGACTTACATCACTACTCATGGCACCTTTCTCTGATTTGGCTTCTGCTTCTTTTAACAAAGGTTGGACTATGTCTAGCTCATCTTTCAAACTCTTGACTTCTCGTTAAACTCCAATCAAGGCCTTTACTTCTTCCACAAGCAGACCGAGCATTTTCTAAATAACAGGGCTCAAAGAAACGTCTTTGCCATTTCTTCCTCTGCTTGGAACAATTGAGAGGCAAGAGTCATAAGAAATTAAACATGGAGGTGCGAAACAGAATCCATAACTGACTCCTAAAGAAAAACAGATCACCATAACTGATGTTCCTCTTTTTCTAAAAATGCGAACAACTCTTTATCGAGTTGTCCATGTTATAGAGTGACAAACAGAACACTTTCTTACAAGGTTAACTACAATTATTATTTCTGCCAACTGCCAAGTACTTCTAACTGACATATAATGAGCAAGAGTTTGAATACAAAACCGGTCAAAGTGAGTTGGGGATGATATCTGATCGGTCTTCTCATTGATTAACAAGAAGCTAGCCAGCAATGTAGTACTATATAGTATGAGTGATAAGCTATCCTTGATTGATATAAGCTAACAATTTCAGAAGAAATTAATACATCCAAGTCCTTTTGTCCTTTTGTTTTTTTATTTGTTTTTCTGACTCACCATAATCTCCTCTGAAGAAAACACTTTTGATTTGAATTATGTACGAACACTGAGCTGATAATTCATTGAACAAGCACATTATTAGCACAGTACATCATTTTTTGAGAGTTTTTGTCCATACAAACATCAAACTGAAAGTAAACAATCCATAAACTCGATAAACTCCTTTCCATACAAACATCAAACTAAAACTTAACGATCTGCAAACTCAATAACATAGTGACTAAAGAGGGTAGATAAATCTTGTGTCGTGTGAGCAATGCACCCGGGCTCCAATTCGTTGTATTCTCCTAAGAGAAAAATAGGAAATGAAAATGGATGATTGACAATGTCCAAAAAATATATATAACTAAATTTATGAATACAACAGAGAAGATATCTACAATTGGAAAAAAAAAAAATATATTTAGCTCATCTGTTAAATGATTTCAAAAATGATTCTACCAATATATACATTCATGCTGAAAAAAACTTACTGGTTTAGTAGATTCAATATTTCCGAGAATTTTCCATTTATAGAAGCTAGATTTTAGTTTAATAAGTTGCTTTCAAAAAATTGATACTACTTTTTTTCCTTGAAAAAATTAAGATGGGTATTTAGTTTCATTTTGTTGTTTCTATTAAATGAGAATGGGCAATTTGCAATGTTAGGCTCTAATATTTTGTCTTGAAATTAAATATTTAGTCTTTAAAATGTGCCATTCAAATCCCGAATAACTCCTATTTTTGTTGTATCCTCAAGTCTTTTACTCGTATTTGTGTTCTTTATGCTAGTTAAAAGAACACATGAGAGCGACACTTAGGGGTGTCAAAATGAGACTACCATAGGGAATCGACATGATTATGAGACTAGGGCCAACACAACAACATGAATTGCCACATATCCACGCCAAAGTCGACACAAGCACGGTCGAGAGGCCATACAACACAACAGGTAGAATCAATACAATATGTCATACCCTACACCTGAGGATGTGCGCCGCATACTCATAAGGCAAAGCCCTACAGGCATACAAGACATCTTTCTATAAACCAATATAATTAAGAATATTTAATCTCTAATAAATATCATTGTATAATATAAAATTCAACAACTCTTATAAAGTCTCCAAATATTCAAAATAAATACTATACAATAGAAACTATAATCTAATAAATTCAAGATGATCAACCTTCCAAGTCTTTATATTTTCTCAATCAAGATGAAGAAATTCCTCTCTTTAAACCAAGCACCTTAATCACTACTAAATAAGTTCTCTCTTAGTCATACTTCTTAACTGACGATCTTTAAAACCTATGAGGGACAAATAAAAGGGTGAGCTAGAAGCCTAATAAGTAATTAGTAACCTTAACTAGCTGGATCAAGCATATATAAACCAAAATCATTGACAAATATTTTTCAGAACAAATTTGATTTCAGAAATCAATACTTTGAAAATATTCAATTAAGTCATTTAGTAAACAATTTCACAAAACAAGAAATAAGTTTCCAAATCTGTCTTTTCGAATCCCTTTTAGTCAATAACAATTTAAATTTTACTTCTTTCCAATTTTTGGCGACAATGGCCACACTTAACCCCTGTAACTAGGTCCAAATCTGCCACAAATAACCTCTGTAGACGGGTCCGAATCTACTACAGATAACCCCTGTAGATGGGTCCGAATCTACTACAGATAACCCCTGTAACCAGGTACGAATCACGAATCTACTATATTTAACCCTGCAGCTAGGTCAGTACTGTCCACATATAACCCCTGTGGATTGGGTCCACATACATAGTCACTGAAGAGAGTTTCAAAATATTTATTTACAATAACGAATCATAAACAATTTTACTTCAATCTCATTATAACGTCGTAATCATTCCAAAATAATTTATTTGTAAACACGTTTAATAGTAATTCATATACTTGATCCATAATTTAGTATAAAACATAGAATCATATTATTTTCACAAAAATTACGTTATTTCAATAAAACAGATTTATTTCAATAAATAGTCTTATTAACAAACTATATATTTTTACTTGAAATTATATTTTAAATAAAATATCTTGTAAACATGATTTTATTAGAAATAATAAAACAATAAAACATTTAACTTTTGGACGATGAAAACTATTAGAAAAGATCAAAGGTTACTTACCTCGTTCGCTTTGTCTATTTGACCAAAATAATTAACATAACCTCTCAAACACCTATTATCACACAAATCATATATAAGTATCACAACAATAAAATCATATTTTAACTACACCAAAAATATTGATTACTTGTTGCCCATGGATCTTCTATAATCAACTTCATAGTTATTTCCAATAATGTCAATTTCTCATGATCCATAGCAATTCTAATATCTCTCTAAAAATTATCGAACTTAAGGACTTATTCTATTATTCATGGGGTCTTAAAAGGACCAAAAATATGGCTATGGGGTTCATAGGTAAGTCCCGTGCAGTCGGACAAACCGCAGCCACATTTTGTTAAAAGTACCCAAAGTTTCAGATTTCAGATTTTTCCAGATTCATAGTACTCATTTCAATTGGCTATAACTCTCTAGTTATAAGTTTATTTTGGACAAATTATATACCGTTGGAAAGATAATTTGATAAACTTTCCAACCATACTAAATATGGCTTAATCAGACCAGTAAAATTCTTTGAAAAGCTAGTCGTAATTTCTGATACGTTTTTACATCTTAGCCCAAAACTCAAAAATTCATAATTTTCTATTTACCAAACCAAATCACTTCAAATCTGTCTTCTTTGAATCCTAATATCAATAGGCTTCATCCTCTATCAGATTCATCCTAATAGTTCATAAATTATTTATGAACAAATTAGAACTCTAACCCTAGACATGTAATTCTAATCCTCAAAAATCTAATTAATGCATGTAGACTCAATAGATTATAGTTAATTACCTTAACATTCGAATAAATTGAATCCTCTTTTTGTTTCTCCTTCTTCCTTGAAACTATATGGCTGCCTACCTCTCTGCCTTTCTCATAAAGGGTACGTATAAAACTGAGTACATTATTAGTCTTAAGGTTTCTTAAAGGTCTCTAATAGAATTACCAATATATCTCTAAAGAATATCTATTAATCAAGGGCTCTTTTGTCTTTTCTTTTATCTTTATATTATTTATTTAATACAAATAAACTCTTTTTCTTTTTTAAATACGGGTTGTCACACAATATGCATAACATCCATGAAACAAATGAAATAGGCACTATAAGCATGCTAAAATATGATAATGAGAATGTACTTTAACATTTCTTGAGAATCTTGAATTGTTGTGTTTTTCTAACTTTTACTAGTATACATTTGTTTAGAGTGAGAACTCCTAAATATAGACCTCTAGTTCTAGTTTGAAAGGCCATATATATAGACACCTTAACATAAACTATTTGATCTCTGAAATAGTTTAATAATTTGCAAGATCCACATCTTTTGTTTTAATTATTTTTAAAGCTATTTAAAAAAAGTGCAAAATCATTTTTCAACAAATTAATTGGGTAATTGGGTACCTGACATTTGCCTTGATCATTGAAGACGTTGCAACAACTCTGGCTCACCCAACTTATGGCTTTGAAAAGTAGTCCACCCTCCTTGTTTGTACATGATGGAAACAGATGGTACATGCCTGATTTTTGAATAATGAAGGCCACCATTTGGTTGTAGACCAGCTACAAATTCCCTAGGCATGTCCTTAATTATAAGAGATTTGAGGTTTGGTAGAAGTTCGATATTGGAAGGTATTTCTTGCATCAGCAGGCATGCTTCAATTTGGAACTCCTCAAGAAAAGGCAGTGCTCCTCTATCTATTTTCACAACTTTTAACCCTTCTAATTTTCCTAATCGAACTTCTTTGAGTTTTCGAAAACCACCTTCCTCAAAATGCAGTTCCTCTCCATCATAAGCCTGGTACAAGCGGATGAATGTTAAATTGGGCAAACCTTTTAGGTGTTTTAGCGGTTCATCGATCA
The DNA here is from genome assembly GCA_002914805.1 of Parasponia andersonii. Taxonomy (NCBI): domain Eukaryota; kingdom Viridiplantae; phylum Streptophyta; class Magnoliopsida; order Rosales; family Cannabaceae; genus Trema; species Trema andersonii. Next base: position 91,943 of record JXTB01000231.1, on the reverse strand, counting down.
ACCTTGTAAAACGTAAGCTAAAACCCCTTAAATTCTGAAGCATTGAAATCCAATTTGGGAACTCATCTAATCGACATCGCAAGCTGAGGAAACGTAGAGAAAGAGGAGGAGATAAAATGCAGTTGAAATCTAGAATTTCCTCCTCCCTGATTGAGTTTATAAATAGCTCTTCAAGGTGATTCATTTTCCCAATGGAGATTCCGAGATCCTTTCCCATCGATGCAGTCACTTTTCCAATTCCTAAAGTCTCTAACTTTGTAAGCTTTTCTAGCTCTTTAACAAAATCAACTCCGTCTTTATTAGCTTCCACAAATGTAAGGGTTTGTAACGCCTCCAAACATCTGACACCTTCATGTATCCTCACACAACCATACGAATTCAAACTACATTCATTTTCATTATTATACCGTTGAGCTGAAAGGTGTTGCAAATTTCGAAGCTTATTGATCTCCTTCGGTAGCTCCTCTACTAAAGTATCAAACAGATTGAGAGTCTGTAGATTGCACAAATTACCGATGGACTTCGGAAGAGTTTTCACTTTTGTTCCCTTCAAATTTAAGTACTTTAATTGAAACAAGTTCCCTACTTCTTTGGGGATATTATGCATAGGAGCATCTTGAAAATCCAGCAACTTCAAAAGCTTGAAATTTTCAAACAAACTAACAGCAAAAGACTCGGTTAACTCGTCAACATTATGAAAAATAATAGAACGAATCTTAGAACCTCTAACAATTTCTAAAGCATCTTTTGTAGTATTGTAAACTGATAGGCGGCGACATTTTCCTTTACATCTTGCCTTACCTATGTCCAAAATTTGAGAGAAACACAATTCGTCTACTCTTACTAAAATGATGTCACGCATCAAATCATGAACTTGACATCGTCTTTGGAATCCAAATCGTGTATGATATGAAACCAAGTTTCTATTGATAAGCTCATTTAAGTATTCTTGAGCTACTTGTTCCAATGTCTTACCTCTCCTTGATTCAACAAAACCCTCAGCAATCCAAATTCTATACAATCTTTGGTCCAAAATTGAGTAATCTTCTGGTAACAGGCCAAAATATAAGAAGCAAGACTTGAGATGGTAAGGAAGATCATGATAACTGAAAGAGAGAATTGTTGAAACGCTTGTAAGTTGAGGATTGTTTTCGAACTCATAATTGAGATTATCAAGCACTCTTCGCCATTCAAATTCGATCTTCTCTTTAGTTGACAATAAACCCGCTATAGCCACAATAACAAGTGGCAAGCCTTTGCATTTTTGTACAATTTCGTGAGATAAATGATCCAACTCTGTGGGACATCGTCTCTCTGGCTCAAAAGGGAATGCCTTTTTGCAAAATAACTCCCAGACTAATTCTGGAGACCATGGTTTTAGCTCATGAACAAGATCAAATGGGGTTTCTTTAATGGAATTGGGGATTGAAGTATTACGAGTTGTGATAATGATCCTATCAGCTTTATTTTTCGTAGGAAAAGCATGTTTTATGACTTCCCAAAAATCTCTTTCCCATACATCATCAAAAACAACCACATACCTCTTTGTCTCCAAATAGTTCCTCAAAAGATCAATTAGTTCTTCTATTGTGCTGCCATTTGCTCTCATGGTCTTTTCTTTCTTGGAGCATATCTGCCTTTTCACGATCTTTAGGATCTTCTCCGTATTGTATGACTGAGACACAGCGACCCAAGCACGACAATCAAAGTGTCTTTTGACCTCATCGTCATCATAGACTTTCTTAGCAAGAGTAGTTTTACCAATTCCACCTTCACCTACGAGTGAAGTGACCACGCGTGTAGATGGCCCTTCAACCAAGCTTCTTGTGATTTCTTTCGACTTGGAATCAATTCCCACAAGATCATCTTCCTTCATGTAAAGAGAACCCAATCGAAGGCCCGTGGATGCATCAACGTTGGTTGTCTTCTTACTACTTGATCCGTCTTCGAAAGGTCTCAACCCAAAACTTTGACCTCTTTCCTTAATTTCACGCAACGACTCTTTAATATCGTGAATCTCAGAAGCTATGTCATGGCGCGGTTTTATGGATTTAGCAAAGTGACATGTTTTGCGAACCAAATGAACAAATCCATGCTCAGGACGACAACTTTTCATCCTTAAGTGGTGAATGTATTCGTCAACGACATCTTCTATGTGATCGGCCTTCTCTCTTAACTGTTTAATCCATACTTTGGAAGCGTCTCCGAGCTCTCCTTTCTCCAATTTCGCTTCTGCATTTTTAAGAAAAGGCTGCATGATCTCTAAGTCATCTTTCAGACTATCGGCTTCTTTGTGAACTCCCTTCAACAAATTTACTTCTTCGGTGAGCAGCTCAGCCAACTTCTGAATGACAGGACCCAAGAATGACGTCTGTACCATCGATTTCGTCCACGGCTTCTGATGATCAATTTAGCCAGCAATCGGTCAAAAAGTACTCAAATTAATTGCACAAAAACAATGCAAAATCTCTTTCTTATACATTCTTTTCCTATATATACTTAATTCATCGTAAGTTTTACTATAATCAATCATCATGTACTAGAACCGAGGAATCGAGAAAATTGAATACAGGATGAACTGAAGAANACTCATACCTGTCTTGTCTGGGAGTGGTTGCATAGGCATAGGTGGTGGGGAAGAATCTTTTAATAAACTATAATTATTAAAACTTAAAAGACACGGACGAACTAGAAATTTGCAAAAATCAAAGCTGAATTTGAAATGATAGGAATTTGTATATATATTTCCTTATGGGAGTCTTTTTTTGTATTATTATCTTATAGCTTATTGTTTTTTCCGTAATCACATGCAAAGCTTTTTTCAAGATTTATCTCCTGTATATTGTTATGCCTTTTCTACTTTTCAAGCATCTACTGAAGGTTTTTTTTTTTTTTTTTAATAAATGAAACGAAAAAGAAACAAAAATAATAGTCGGGTAATTCTTTAGGGAAAAGCCAAATGGTAAGACCAATCCAAATCCTCTATCCATTTTGGTGTTTAAAATCACGTCTAACAAATAAATAAATGGTACATAATACTCGTTAATTTGTTAACCAATGGTGGAGAATTGATAAGTAATTATCTCTAATTTAACCGACTTAATTAAGTAAGTTATGAGAGTTAACATGAATAAGTTAGTTAGAGCAACGCTGCATGATTGCAGCATGTTGACTTTGACTTGTACTAAAGTGTCTTTCTCTGATTGGTTCTTCTTATTCTATTTAAATGCATTGTGAGAAAGCTTTGTATTAACTCTTGGCTTTAGATTTTCTCTGTATTACGAGTTAGAGATAGAAAGTTTGGAGAGAAACATTACTTGCTCTGTATTCGGTTGGTGAGCGTATACTGTTGTTATTTTACCGTGTAATCTGAGATTGGGAGTTCATGTACTTGCATGAGAGATACTGAGGGTGTAACAAGTATTTGATTCAAGTGGATGTAGGTTCATCGTGGTAGCTTGAACTAATTAAAACGTGTTTTGTTATCTTGATTTTTTCTACTATTGATTCATTTTCATAATCGCCGATTTAAATTCTATACCGCTAATTCAAATTTTGATGCAATGCCAAAGAGGAGTTTTTTTGCGCATTAGGACCAATTTGAAAATCTTAAAAAATTGGCGTTTTTAGTCGACCGAAAATCTTTTGCAAATATTTTTAAGTGTACCAAAAACTCTTCTAGAAATGTGATTTTCTCGGGAAAAATCAGTCAACCAAAAATGACTATTGGTCAACCAAAAATGCGATTTTTATCCTTTTTTAATTATCTGTTTTTGAATTTATTTGTGTTTAGTTGCCTTTTCCATATTTTTTTTTATATATTTTTGATAGAATTTCGTATTTTATTAAATTCCTTATAAATTATAAGCCTTAGGGTACTTTTGAAGACAGTTGTTTAGAGATGTTTGAGTTTAATAAAATTATATACATAGTTTTTTTTTCCCCCTAAATTTTCGGTATTCCTAAGAGAATCAATAGTTGTTTGAAGTCTTTTTTTCGGTATTTGTGAGCAAATCAACAGATTAAAGTAGAATATATTCAATTTTCAAAAAGATCTTTCTCATCAAATACTTCCGTTATATCAGTTGGTATCAGAGCCATTTTCGTTCTTGACAAGATGTTGCCAAAAAGACGCCTAGCCAATGAGGTCCCCGTAGACGAAATCTATGAATATGATTGGATGTACGATGCAATTGGAGCAATTGGTAGCCCAATTAATGGAGCAAGTGGTTGCATTATTGGCTCTCTAAAATCAAACCTGAAATTGCAGTCATCACGATTTAAGGGATGATTCAAGAATAAGACCCGTTGATGTAAACCGTGGGTTGCTCGCCGATGAAGATCGGAAGTGTTATCAGGTTCGACGTGAAGCAAGATTCAACGTTTTGAGTTTAGTTTCTGTTGACACTACTATGTGAGTGGTTCAGCCTAAGCTCGACAATAGTTGGATGTCGATCGATGTTGTTTCTTCGCCACCATTGTTAGAAAATTCGATAGCCAAAAGCGTCACGAGTTTTAGAATTGGTGTGCCCAATCGATCCTAACGACAATTAGACCAGAGGAGCATAGTGAGAGATATGTCATTGATGGTGAACAATTCACGAATAGGTGTTAATTGCAAAGATAATTCCAAAAATTCAACTTTAAGGTATTCCAAATATCTTTTTCAAGATAATTCTAATATAGTAAAGATTCCTATTTTGATGGTTGCTACTCAATCCTCTTTTCATCTCATCCTATTCTATTAGAGATAATAGGTTCTCACACCTATCTTAGTGTGACTCGAACCAAGGATCAAAATCCTAGATAGTGGGTGCTCTTATCACTTGAGCCAACTCACTTCGTCATATATCATTTGAATGTCATTAATCAACTAAATTATAATATTTTTTATTGATTATCATATTTTTTTTATTTATAGAATCTAGTTTAATTTTTTAATATTATATTTACTAAATCAATAAATATACAAAAGACAAAAGACAGAAAATTTTTTTTTATCCAAACAGGTCCATACATTGGATTTTTTTTAATACAATTATCTATGCATATTATAATAATGCTATCAATGGTCAACACCATAAAGCTGCTCACATAATAGTGGGTGATAGTGCTCTTGTTTCGTTTTTCTTCAGACTTCCCAATAAGGAGAAAGATGCTTGGGTGAGAGCTTTACTAATTGGCTCTATCTAATAGTCTTTGATCAATATCTTTTTCGAATGTTTTTATAACAGGTTAGGCACGATTATTTTTTCGATCATTTTTTCGATGACTGACATAGCGTCACATTTTGGTTATAGAATTGAAACTATGATATGCTTTTAGCTTAGTGAGGAAATATATATATTTCTAGAAGGACAATATCTCATGCTTAAATCATCTGAGTAGTATATAATTATTTTATGTGATGGGTACTTTTTGTTGTACGGAATGATTATATCAAAACTGTTCACTACGTCAAATATCGGTCTGTCCATTACAAGTTCAGAAACAGAGAAATAAAATAAAATGGTCTGTCCCATTACAAGTTCCAAACTTTCAAATATTTCATGCAAGAAATATGAAAAATAACCGCAGAAATGTTTGATATAGAATCATACAAGTCAAGCAAATGCTCGATGCAAGACATATGAAAAACCGCAAAAATGAAATGGAGGACTTGGAAATAGTTCAAGCTTCCTTTAAGACATAGTAAATGCCTGAACACATTGAAATATTAATGAGTATACGCTAACTTAGCTTAACAAGAAGTAAAAAATAGTAGATCTTATTAAGCAAAAATCAACTTATTAATTGATCAGTGAATTTCACTAAAGTGAAAAATCAGAAATAGAAGAACCAAAATCCTAAGCAACCCGAAACTAGCTTGAAGAGAGAAAAGAACCAAAAAGAAAGTCATAAAAGCAAATCTTGCCTTCTAAAATAATCTTTTGGCCTCCATATTTATGGCCTTCCCATCAGCAATCTCGAACTTCCTTGGCAGGAACTTGCAGCCTTATCACCAAAATTTAAACTTCCGAACGACGAACTACTCCTTACAATTTCTTTAGAAAAAACTCGAAAGACTAACACTTCACCGCAAAGAAGACATTCGTTTAATTGAAGCAATTTGCATTCCTGCAAAAGAATGATTTTCCTTAGCTTGAAATCATGCAAAAGTATATTTCATTATAAGTTGTATAACTTAGAACCAAATCTTGAGCAAGTAACTGACTTTCTTTTCCCTGTTTATCTCCTATCATTATAACTTGTTATAAACCAAATGCAGAACATCGATCGAAGTTTATTGTTGTGAACAGAAAACCGAATGCAAATTTGTCTTTGGTCTCTTAGGAATGCTTTATTCTTGTTAATGTTTACAGTACGGCACCAATATTTACCTTGGTTAATTTAGTCAGAATCTAGATAAGTTCAAAATACAATCATTGTTGTACTGTAAACATATGTAGGGCTGAGATTAAAAAGAAATGTGTAGCAAGGAAGCTTATACTTCCTTTGTAACATTTTTGTATCTGAAAAGTAAGATTAGAAAGAAAATGAAAAAGCAGCGCTTTTGTTGCCTAGTTTGCCCTGCTTCTTTCTGTTTTTTATACTAAAATTTGTAGCAGCAATTCTACTTCTTTGAGTGATAAAAATTGAGCATTTAGTCCTCTTTCAAAGCAGAAATTGAAGCCAAGAATTCTCTCCAAACTATCATCTCCCGATTAGCAAAATAATATATGTATATGTACATATATAAACATTTTCTTGCTCTATCCGTCAAAATTATATATTCAACTGGCAATTGTGGCTTATTCTTGTATTGTTTGCTATCTTCTTACACTTATATAATGTATTTTCCTCCGTGAATTTACTCCATTAATAAGTTTTTTAAAAATACAAGTGAATACAAATTTCAACAGTGTGACAAACATAACTTAGCCTGATAATGACTTTGGTACATTATGCAGTTCATGACTTGGTTAGTTGAAGTTCTAGTGACCTCATCAAAAACTATACCTACATAGATGATTTACTTAAGCTCATAAAATTCTATTAATTTGATAAATTATAACAATATACATGGGTGGTTATAGTTGTGAGCTCTGTAGAAAGTACCTTAGCTCTGTGGTAAATAATATATGCACATATATACAGAAACAGATAACAGTGCAGTTATATAATTAGAAAAGTTCATAGATTATCTTTAATATGGAGAGAAAATATAAGTGAGTAGTCACAAGTTGGAAAGACCCTTAGCTATGTTCATTGGCATAGGAATTGTCATCGTACAATTCATGAATATTATTTAATTCTTATTTAGGGACAATCTAGATATACTAGGGTTATATGAAATATTAAAATTAAATCTAAAATTTTAATTAATGGTGTGATTTTAGAATTAATGTGAAGAGAGTATACAGAAAGGTGATAATAGAATCACTGACTCCAAAATAGTTTTCCATATTTTGTTGGAAGCTTTTTGAGAGAAGCCATGATATTATACCCAAACATGTTCAAAACATGCTTGGGGTCTAGGAAGCAGCCTATAGCCGGCCATGGAAATAGACCCGAGATACTAATCAGAATTCTCATAAACCAGTTTAACTCATCTTTTACGTGTGTCAGTGGAAATTAGAAAAAATAAATATATACACAAAGATGAATACCAATCACCCTATTATTAAACTAATAATACTCAACATCAGAGCAAAAATGACTTACCGGACAAGTTCATTCATAAAGTTTTGCAGAAACGGTATACAACCTGTATCACAGGGCAAAAAGGACAGAAAATTATTTATCTAAAATTACTTATACGCAAACTAACTAACAAAAATAACGTTACAGTGTAGACAAATTACTTCTAAAATTATTCTTAATTTCGAAAGAGAAACAAGAAAATATGTCAAATAAATATATCTATTGTGTCCATTCGAAGAAAGCCATAGCCTTGTGGTCATCAAAGATATATACATAGATAGACAGACATGTATGCATGGTATATGTAGTAATATTAATTTATTAAAGAAGTTTATGAATTACCTGTAACATGATCCTGTTCCTGTGGTTGGTCAGCATTAGAGAGTCGAATTCTTCTCCTTATCAATTCCTTTGCATCCTGGAGATATAGCGCTCGGATTCCACACTTTTCCAGTTTGTAATTGCCAACAGTACCACATGTTTCACCATCAACATTTTCAAGGCAAAACTTAAATGAGGCCAGTGTTGCATCTTTATAGTTACGGTAGTCCTCATCATGAAGAAAATGTACGAACATGTGATTTGATCCATCCAATATGCTACTTATATCCTTTTCGAAATCGCTATGGTTCCACATGAAACTCCAACGAAATTTTCGGCTTTCTCTGCTGGTGGTTTTGAAATGGTATTCACAGCAACATCTCATCTTATTATTGTGGTCATAATTGGAACCGCTATTCTCAAATTTGAAAACAATGCACAAAGCAAAACACAAGAAGTTTGTATTATGCCAATGTGGAGAAAACCCGACATCTATAGAAGACTCTGTAGACTGATAACTAAACCATTGTGGAACTTCGTCTCCCTGACAGCAAAAAATGCTTCTTGTACGGCGATCTAATTCCTGTAGCCAAAATTAAATAATGTCATGATCATTTCAATGGTAGAAAAGTAGTATATCCTAAATTTACTCCATCTATTCATCAAGAAAGGTACACATATGTATATACTTATACAAATACCTTCTGTTCTGTGGTAGATACAACTTCTATGCCTGAAATCTTAATTTGAAATTCATTCATCAAACTTTCGCCAACCTGGTCAAAATTCGAGCATTCAAGACAACATGATATCTGCTTAGAAGAAGTATACATGAAATTGGCATATCCCTCATCAGCACTACTAGTATAATAATTCACTAAATAGAATGAACCACGACAACGACCGATATTCTTGCACTTGCATATCTTAAAATCAGGAACACCGAACTCAGAAACTTTAAAGACCACAGTTGCTGTATCACTACCAATGCTTTGATCTGGTATGATGGATGCATGGTTATTGTACCAATCAGGGATTCTTAATATATTGCTGTAGGTAAGATCCACTTCAATTTCATCAACCAAAACATATGGAAAACTTTCACTTATCCGAAACTTGAGGAGGCCCCCGAATTGATACTTATCATGAAGACAAATTCCTCTACACTTGTTGCAGCCGGCTGGAACCGAGCTGAAATTTCGGCACCCTGCCAAGAATAGACGTAGAAGCTCACTTTTCCCTATGTCTGATGATGGTAACTCTTTAATCTTGATTCCTTTTAAATTTACAACGTGTAAACACTTCATAGGCTCCAAGATTTCAGGGAAGCTTTTCAATTTCGAGCAGGAAGAGAGAGAAAGTCTCTCGAGAGATGTCAACTTACAAATGCTACTTGGGAGGGTTTCAAGGCTCCTACAGTTGTTCATAATTAGAAACTTGAGATGAATGAGACACTCAAAGGATGACTCGTCAACTTTTTCTATTGCCGTTCCACTCAAATTTAATTCTATGAGACTGTTCGGAAGCTCATTTGGTAAGTTGTTGAATGACAAGCAACCTCCTAAATCTAGATATTCCAAAGACTTTAAGTCAACAATGTTGCTAGGAAGACTTTTAAGACATTTGCAATTGTTGAGATGGATTGAAACAAGATTAGGAAGAGAACAAATAGAAGAGTGTAATTCTTCTATTGCAGTGGAACCCATATGTATGTGTTGTATATTCCCAGACATCATAGAAATAGTTCTGAGATTTGAGCAACCCTGGAGATTGAGAAAGTGCTTAAATACATTCGCATATGTGTCCCATTCAAAACCCATATTCTTATGCCAATTATGAAAGTAGAAGACGTCTGAGAAACGCACTAGTGATTTTTTTGTAGTTACAACTTCCTGAAACTTCAGTCGAGGAAGTTCAACTAAACTCGTACAACCTTTGAGATTTAAAATCTTAAGATTAGCCTGAGAGAGATCTGGCATACAGGTCAGGTTCTTCGAGTACTCAAGATTGATATTCTTTAATTTCTCAAGATACTGCCATGACAAAGATATAAACAAGCATCGTTAAATATTTGATGTGTGATCATATATGTCCTCTAATTAATAGCTACATGCATACTGTAATACGTTTAAAGCATGTATACGTACCATGAGTCCATTCCAAAGTTGCTTGAGTTGGCTTGAGCACATTTGAAGTTTTACAAGATTATATGGAGTGAAACTTGAGGGTAAAGAACTGAAAGGGTAAGTATCCCATTCGAGATATACAAGCTTGTCAGACAGAAAGTGAAGGCCTTGAAGAAGCTGCAATTGGAATCCACCACGCAGAGTAAATTTAAGCAATCTTAGATCTTTCATTTTTTCGAACACTGCAGGTTTCAAATTTATATCCTCTCTAATCTCATCCGCATCTAGAACCATTCCTTCAATTGTTTCAGTACCCTGAAATTAACAAAAAGTCAAATTGCAACAAATTAATTTATTCACTTACCATATTTTATATTAATTTAATCGACACAAAAATAGTTTTTTTTTTTAACATACAAGGCGTCTACTACATATTATTTCGAAATTATTTTCCCATTTGACCAAAAAACACAATAAATGGAGAGATGTATTAAAAATGAAATTCAATAAATTGTTTTAGCCAACATAGATGAAAATAGAAGATGATTTTGGTATCCCAAACGAAAAGATATATAACCACAAAATGACATATATACATACATATAGATAAATATAAACTTGGTGTGACGAATAGAAGGAAGCTTAAATTATGAGTTTGTACAAGGACTTACTGAATTAGTTCTCAAGACACGACAGATATCGTCAGTGACCCACATCCATAGTCTACTGTATTGTTTACCAGCAATTTTCTGACTCATTTTCTGTATCAAATCATGCATCCAAAGTTCATTTTCACCCTTTATAGTTATGAGAGACTTGTCAACGAGATCTGTAATTACACGCTCAAAGCAACCAATATCGTCCAGTATGTCTTCCACTTCATCTTTTCTTATGCCTTTAAAGAAACATGCAATATCAAGAAAGATAGCCTTTTTTTTATCATCTAGTCCATTGAAACTAATCTTCAAGATATTCTGAGTATTTAGGTCGAGGATATGGTTAGAATGAATTTTCAGTTTATCTGATACACTTTCCCATTCTTCTTCGCCCTTAGAATGCAGGAAAGAACCCAAAACTTTAAGAGCCAGCGGTACACGTTTAGCATAATTCACCATCTTTCTTGACAGCTTCATAAAGCTTTTTGGTAGAACCCTTTTTCTAAAAGCATTCAAAAGAAATAGTTGAAGAGCTTCCTCATAACTCAGTTCCTTTAAGTTGTACATTGGAATATCAACTCCAATATTCTCGAGTACTTTCTTATTGTTGGTTGTTACGACAACTACACTTCTAGGACATAGTGTTTTACAATCATGTCCAACAAAAAGTTCAAAATGATCTGTATCTTCTACATCATCAAGAACGATAAGCAACCTTTCGTGGCAAGTTCTATCCTTTAAAATCGTTTTTCCCGTATGTAGTTGAGAAACAAATTTACTTTTCATATAATCTGATCCATATATTTTCCATTCTTCACTGATATTTTCTAGAATGCAAGACCTATCAAACTGAGACTGGAATCGTTTAAATATATTTTGAGCTAGGGTTGTCTTACCCATACCATCTGCTCCCCAAATGCCAACAACTTGAACATCCAATGATGAGTTGTTCAATAACAACGGTTCAATATCCTTAATTCTCTTATCAATTCCAACTAGGCCCTTGCAATCATCATTTAGACGTCGAGAATTAAATTTCTCCACTATATCGTTGACAATTATCTCTACTAATTCAGATTCTTTCCTGGAACATATTTTAAGATGAAAAAGAGAAAAACAAGTGGTAGTGAATAGGTTTGAAAAAACAAGCGGTAGTGAATAGGTTTGAACATATAATATGTAAGTTTGGATTTCTATACGAATATTGTAAGGATTATTTGATATTTGCATGCACAAGATGATATGCGTACTGTGCTTTCAGTGATGAATGCACAAAACGTATGATGTGTATTGTGTATATATATATAAAGTTACTGCAAAAGAAAGATATATATATATATTATTGTAACATTCACATAATCAAGAATAAAAAATTCTAGATTTAATTAATTTAGATCTACTCAGTACTCATACACTTATATAAGAACATAGACAATAAAAATAGATCAACTCAGTACTCACACACACATAAGAAAATAGAAAACACAATATTTATGTGATTGAGCCAAATCGCCTCACAAGAGATCGCTAATAAGCGTTTCATTAAGAACACACATATATAAAAACGTACTATTGACCTACATTATAGAATGAATTTAGATCTGCTCAATACTCACGTATACATAAAAAAGTAAAGAACACAATATTTACGTGACTCAGCCAAATCGCCTACGTCCGCAAGAGATCACCAATAAGTGTTTAACTAAGAAAGAGAGTACCCAAAAGACTGCAAGTACACTATCTATATTTTCACTAGCCAAAAAAAGGGGATAAACTCATAATTATTATTTTAACTTTCTCTATCACAGAAACTCCAAGAGCCCTCTCTAAGGTTACTTTATTGCTCTCTCTCTAGCTCTCTCCCAATGTGTTTCTCCTTATACGGTTACCATAAGGTCTATTTATAAAGAATAGCTATAAGAGTTTAAGTCTCATTAGGAGTCCAAAAGAGACCCAGGGCTGGCCATTATCTAGAGTTCAAATAGGAGTGTATACCTTATGGGATTATGAATCCATTCACTCATAAAGAGTCCTAGTCTACTCAAATACTTCTTCTATTCCATATGACTCTAAGAATTTTAATCACATAAAACTCTTCAAGAATTCAATAGCCATGAATACTATACATATATATTAAATGTAAAAACCTGATTTTTGCTCGAGGTAATAGAGTAATTTTCGAGTACATGGCATTTTGGTAATTTAAAATTTTCAAATATTTAATTAAAATATCTAGATTATTCAATTAGGAGTCTACAGTTCATAAAAATTGCTTAAAACCCTCCCAAGAGCACCATCTTCTCACAATGAAGGCCTGAGAAAAGGGGGGAGAGAGAGAAGCTCCTGCCGACCAAGCTTGTCACCACACCGCTGCTACAGTTGCTAGACGCACTGACCCGCACTTCTCCCCAGTCACTGATGAAGCTAACACTGGTAGTCTCACCTCCATCGAGGCTCGAAAACGCCAAAAATGATTCCTGCTAGTCGAATGTTTTGGACAAAAGTCACCGTCGACCGCCCCTTTGTCTCATTGCTGGTACGTTACCCTATTTTTTGAGGTTGCCGATCGAACCACATGGGTTGTTTCCTTTACTTTGGCCCCAAACTAGTTTCGGTGAGCTTTTTACTTTTTTATCATTTTTGTAACAAAAATATGGTATTTAAATAATTATTTTTTTTATAACATCAACTCTTAATCATGAAACATTAAGGCATCATTGTATGATTTTAGTCATGGTAATGTCTGGTTGTGTTGTGTTATGAGAAATGAATGAGTGATTTATGAGAAAATCAAGTTTGGAAAAGTGGTATTTACAAAATATTTTCTAAAAATGATATTTTTGTAAACTTATAAGAGTTGGGTCGGAAGTTTGTTAATTTTGAGAAGGGAACTTGGGCTGTGAATAGAAAAATAATAACTTTCTAAATATTCCATAGAAATTAGTATATTTATAAATAACCCAAACTATTGGTATTTTTCTAATAATTCCTTTTAAAAAATGATATTTATGTAATTTTTGGACTTTTAAGCTTAATTAATGCTCGGGGACCTCAAAACTGAATTCCAACTTTGAATTTAGACTCAGTGAGGTCGAGAGACAAATTTTGATAAAAAATATTATTATGTTTTGGAGTAGCATGAAAATCAAAATTTCGTGGCTTGTAAATTGTACTGTTTTGTGTATCATGGGCCGGTCCAGCACTAAGACCTATTTTGGTAAATTATATGTCTAATTGAGCATTTTTGGATACTGTAAATTCAGTAGTGATCTCCATTTCTCCATCTGAGACTCCAGTGGAAAGTTATTTTTCAAATAGACTTACGAGATTCCAAAACAGCTATTCGAATACCCAAGAGATCGATGGGAGTTTCTTCGAGCATCATTAACTTGTTGTTACTGCTATATCGAGGTAAATGTTCAATTACTTGATTTTATATCTTTTTTGATTTATAATTACATTAAAACTTAATTATGAAAAATCGTGATTTTACGATAATTTGAAAAATTTTTGAAACGTGGTAGATTACCTAATTAACTTGCTATTACAGTCATATCGAGGTAAAAGTTCAATTACCTGATTTTATATATTTTTTGATTTATAATTGCATTAAACTTAATTATGAAAAATCGTGATTTTACGATGATTTGAGAAATTGTTGAAACGTGATAGATTATACTGGGATTGGACTATGTAAATTTTTATACATATTTTTATGGTATTCTACCCATGTTATAGTAAATTTCATAATAATGTCAAGTTGGATTTTAAAGCATAATTTGATTATTGAATGCATGGCTATTGTGAACCGTTATATGTTGTACATACCATAGGATCATACATTTGAGTTTTATTATTACATCTCGGTATTTTAGATCGCTGGTGAGTTACTACAGTGCTAGATGAAAAACCTAGGTCCATACGTAGTATTTTGGCTGATACACCTATGTGTAATGTTAGGATGCTGGGTACCTCTGCTATAGAGGTATTATAAGGTCGTGATAGGAGGATGAGAACTTACTCATATATATTGATTGATTTATGATATGTGCAAATATGTGTTTCTAGTTTTGGTTTTGAATATATGATTATCTTGGATATCAATTGTTTTATAAACTTGGTTTATAAATGGATTTTGGAAAAAAGTATTAATCATGCAGGTTTGGTAAAATTGCATCCATTCAAAAGGATAATTAAATTTCTACTGAGCATGTGAATGCTGACCCCCCCACTTCTCTCACTTTCAGGTATTTGTCAAACTAAGGTAGTTATCTTAATAGATAAATAAGTCGTGCAGCATGTATATACAAATATACTCTTATTTCCTCGTGGGTATTTATACTCTATTGTCATTTCTTATTCAATTATTTAACCAAGATTAATAAAACTATAAAATGGATGTATGAGAATGGTTTTGTAGTTAATTTAAGAACTTAAAACTATAAATGATTTGATGTAAATTATTTTGGACTTTGGATTAAAATTTTCAATTGAA
The DNA here is from genome assembly GCA_002914805.1 of Parasponia andersonii. NCBI lineage: Eukaryota > Viridiplantae > Streptophyta > Magnoliopsida > Rosales > Cannabaceae > Trema > Trema andersonii. The sequence goes on along the minus strand of JXTB01000231.1, from coordinate 76,662 downwards.
CTCAGTTTATTATAATCCATGAATTGTTTATGAGTTTTCAGACGAATTAATCACTAGCTTTCTTAAACTTTAACGAGTATTTTTCTTAAGTAATTAAAGCTACCATGAGATCTTAATGATTATGAAATATATAATGATTTATGGACAAAAACGAGATTATCTGATACTTGATTTTTTTTGAATTTTATAAATTTAATATTCTATTTTATTTTTACTTAAAATTATAAAAAGTAACAGTTTTAGATTTCTGATCGTAATATTAAACCAAAATATTTTATTCTACCCATATCCCGAATACACCTAAGAGAGAATTTGATCTCTTGTACTTTCAGAACATAAACACTTTTTTAATCTCACTTTGCTATATATTTTTGCTCACTTTGAGAGGAGAAACAGAGAAAAATAAATCCCTATTTATAGTGTTTAGATCTCATCAAACTCTATCAATTCTTTACACGTTTTTCCTTATTTACCACATGTAATATACATGGTTTTAACCGTTTTTAATTTGCACACAGTTTGTGCAAATGTATTACACGATTTTATAATTCTTGTAGTTATCCAGACATGTCAATAGGCGCACACATGATGTGCGTAGCTACATTCTTGGTATGTATAGGATTTCTAGACCTTTAGAACTTGTCTCCCAAGTTCGATAGTTTTGAAGGTATGTTGCAATTGATATGGAGTTAATAGTTATGCGAGATAATTTGATGAAAACTACATAGATCATGTGTGAAAACTATAAATTTAAGTTAGATTTCGTTGTAAATTCCTTTAAAACTTGTGGGCTAATGAGTGCATATTTTAGCTATTATTTAATTAATTTTTTACATTTATTTTGGTTATTTTCTTATTATTTTTAGGTTTTTTATGTTTTTTTTTTATGTTTTCTAGGTATTTTGAAGGTAAAGAATAAAAATGAGCTCGATCTGGGTTGAAGCAAGTTAAAAATAAAAATGTTAAACTATAAAATGGTAAAAATCTCAAAATAGGCTGAAAATTGGCATTTTTGCAAAATGCGAGAATCTTGACAGAAAAATGGCACTTTCGTGCTAGCGGTGCAATGCTAGAAATCGGGAAATTGTGTTTTTTTTTTTTTTTTAAATGCTTTTTGACGCATTTTTCATCCTCCAACTTTAGAAAACTACCTTAGGACGACTCTAAGCTCTCTTATATTATAAAAAGACCTCTGTAATTTAGAAATAGTCAGTCCTA
>JXTB01000231.1:25945-44793 GCA_002914805.1 Parasponia andersonii | reverse complement strand
GAAGCTCGCACAGGTTTTTGAAGCTTCGCTCCAATCTTTAAAATCTTGGAGGACCTGTCAAATGGCAAATCCTCCCAAGTCTTCAATGAGTCCAGTTTTGACCTCTCCATCAATTTCTCGAGGGTCGTGGTCTTTGCTTGTCGTTTCGATTGTCGCTTTACCTGATGGTTCACTTGACACCTCGACTGACACTTCGACTGACGCTTTGCCTGACACTTCGACTGACGCTTCGACTGATATTTTGCCTGACGCTTCGACTGATATTTCGCCTGACGCTTCGACTGACGTTTCGCCTGACACTTTACGCGGTAGCTAGACCATCATTGTTCGAGGTATCACATCCTTTGCTGCGAGCTTTAAAGAGTTGTTATAACAAGTCCGCGCATCATATTGGTTTCCTCGCACTTTGCCTACCCCGTGTTGGATCGGAAATTTCATAGCGAGATGGTAGATTGAAGTAATAGCTCGAAATTCCCTCAATATCGGTCTTCCTAGTACAGCATTGAATATGGAGGGGCAATCTATAACCAAGAATTAGGTCATTACCATTGAAACCCTAGGATAGGTTCCAATGTTGACCATTAACTCAATCATGCCCATAGGCATTATGCTGTTACTAGTGAATCCGTAGAGTGGAGTGGCAGCGGGCTTTAGGTCATTTTCATTTAACTCCATCTTCTTAAAGGCATCGTAGTACAGAATGTCAACAGTATTCCCGTTATCGGCCAATACTCACCATAACTACGTGCTTCAACAATTGATCTTTATAACCAACGTATCATTATGTGGGTAATGGACCTCCCTCGCGTCTTGTTTTTATGAAGGTAATATCCATATCCGGTACTCGCTGAAGCTTACGTGGTCGCTGCTCAAGGTGTATGACATTGGTTAACGGCTACTGTCGAGCTTCTCGTGCATACCCGTCTTGTGCCTTTTTTGAATCTCCACCAACATACGGCCCTCCAAAAATAGTTCGTACTTCGCATTGAATTTCTAGAGGTCGCTGTTGGTTTTCTTCTCGCCTTTTGTTGTTCTGCCTGGTGTACTGCCATAGCCGCCCTTCTTTAATCAATCTTTCAATTTCATCCTTCAAGGCATAGCAATTATTGGTATCGTGCCTAATGTCATTGTGATACCGGTAGAATTTATTAGGGTCACGCCTTGCTCTGTCCCGTTTCATTGGTTCTGGTTGGTGATATCACTCCTGCTGGTTTGTGACTGCATAGATATAATCTATGGGTGTGTTTAATTTGGTATGGTTCTTGAATCTCATGAGAGCTCTTGAAATCTCCTGCTTTTTATGTTTAGGTTGGTTCTCCGTCGACTGTTCGTTACTCCTTTTGTTTGACTTCTTGTTACTGTTGTTGTTGGTCATGGTCACATCTTTAGTAGTATCTTTTCTTCCTTCTTTCTTTGTCTTTTGAAGATTTTCGCATGAAGATTCAACCCTCAGATGCCGACCAACTCTTCGATAGAAGTCTTCGAGAGTTCTGCATTCTCGCCCAAGTAATTCCTCCTAGAGCTTAGTTTCTGGTCGCACCCTAGCCATCATGAGAGTTAAAACCACTCCTTCAGGTGGGTTGTTGACCTTCGCCAACTCTGAGGTGAATCGGTTGAGGTAAGATTGTAGAGTTTTCTCTGGACCTTGTCGAATAGCAGATAAGCTAACAAGCAGAACAGTGAAATTCTTTGCAACTTGGAATTACTTCAAGAACGTCGTCTGAAGTTGTTGCTAGGACGAGATTGAGCCAGACTTGAGTCATCGAAACCATTTCTTTGCTGCTCCTGAGAGAGTTACAAGGAAACTTCTACAACGTACATGATCATCGACACGATGGAGTTCCATCAGGTCGCTGAAGTGGTCCATATGATCCCGTGGATCAGTTTTCCCATCAAAAGTGTTTATGTGGGAAGTTTGAATCCAATAGGTAGGGCAGCAGCTCGAAATTCTTCGCTGAATGGCGATTGATGATACCCATCAGCTAGCTCATCGTCCCAACCAACAATTGCGTCTAATGCGATCTTTAAATTATGAACATCGACATTCGGGGGGAGAGCATTATCTCTTGCTGGCAGCAAGGGTGGCCTTTAATCATTATCTCGATGTAAGGCAGGTTGATCACGTAGAGTCTTTCTGTGATCTGTGAGAGGAATCCAGTGAAATAGTACGACAAGATAAACTTTGGTCATTATGAAGCGATGTGGATCGCTCACGACTACGTCGTTATTCTACGTGTTGTCTTAGGTCTGTAGGATTTTGTCTCGACTCTCTGCTGATCCTTTCGAAGATGCTTCTTGATTGACATCTTTGTTCGTTGTTCAAGTAATCTCGATTATCAGTTGATCTCTGAGAAGGTTGTCCACGATTATGATCAGTGCTTGAAATCTCTGTACTAGATTCCAGAGGCAAGTTTGTGACCTTACCTTTTCCCTTGGAGATGCGATCTTCATGATGCCCTTGTTGGGTTTTATGCTGGTCGCATTTCCTTGTCTCTATGATCTGTATTCCTTTCTAAGATAGTTGAGCAGGACGTTCTCTAGGACGTTCGTGCTGTGGTGGAGTTACCATCTGTCCTTCAGCAAGTCATCGTAGGGAGTCATTAATCTAGTTAGTAATTTGCTGAAGGTTCACCAGTGCCTCCTCCATGCGATCCTGTCTCTGAGCAATGTTTTCTGATGCGGTCATGGCAGGCTGATCCTGAGCAGGATCTGCCTATGTAGTAGCAGTACTTTGGGGTTGGTTTTAGCTAGTTCCAGTGACTCTAGTAGTGTTTTTGGTGTTTGCCATTATTAAAAAAGTGAAATTTGATAAATTATTTTTCCGGAATAGCCCTCCTTCTACTGCCAATTATTAACGGAGGTTTTGTCAACAATAAATTTAGAAAAATCACAGAATGTGGCTTGTGTATGAAAATGATTAATTAATCAAAGCAAACAAAGAGACAATGATTTTATAGTAGTTTAACCCCAAAAAAGATGAGCCTACGTCCACTATATTTTTACTATTTTCTAGAGAATTATAAGAGTTCACAGTTATAATGTATTGTCCAGAGAGAAGAAGTAAGAACCTAAAAAATTCTCAAGAGATCTCAAAGATGAAAGATCCAAGATTTTACCCAAAAAATCCCCTACTGAAATACTGAACTCCCTTTATATAGGTGAGGATAGCTCAATATTTCCTAATTGTGAGAATGGGTAACTGTATAATCACGAAATACAATTCGAGTAACAATATAACCGGGTAATAACTTAAATGAGATAACATGTCGATCTTTAAAGAGAAACTTTTGTTTCCCTTTCCTTGTAGGTTACTCGTTTGACGAAACTTAGTCTAGTTTCCTTTTCATTCTGGTCGTACTTAACTCGTTCGGAGGAGGTCGCACTAACTTATGCGGTAGAGGTCGCACTTAACTCTTTCGGAGGAGAAGCGTGATTGAATACGCCATCTCCAGCGTGAGAATGAGTACGCTGGACTGTGCAAGTGAACCAGTTGAAAAGGGAAAAACCGTAATTGGTTATATTAGGATTTTAGACCGCACAACATAAACCATCTTGAGTCGGTGGGATTTGTGGCCAAGCTATACCGTGTGATGTCTGTATATATGTCAACGGGAGCAGAGAGTGAAGGGGAAAGGAGAAGCACCTGGAGAGAGAAAAAGTACTTAGAGCAATATCAACTTTAAAGAAATAACCAATAGTGTAGAATTGAAAATTAAACTATAATCATATATCAGGCTTTGAATTTACCCTTAATCTAACTAGGGCTTAGTCTAGCATGTATAATAAACATTATGCTAAGAACAATTAAAAATAATGAAGGAAAGAAAGAAAAATAATGAGTGCGGCTGCAGTAACTCCCGAGCTATCCTCCTCCTCTTCTAGGTTTCTAGTGTTTTTGTGACTCCTACGTATCTATGAATGACTCGTATCAATTTTAGAGACATCTTTATACAAACAAGTAGGTTTGGGGGCTGGCTAGGTCAAGTCCCAATCCACATCCAACACCGCGACACTTTGGTTCCAACGCTGGGGCTTCAACTCTCAGGTGTAAAATTAATTTTTTTCTGAATATTCCTACTAGCGCCGAGGCTCTTGACCCTTTTCAGCATGTTTTAGTTTCAGCTTTCCCCACTTCGTGTTACAAGATAATTGCAAGTACACGGCATTAAGTTTTAGTAGTATAATGAAAGTATGGAATGTCGTAACTATATGGATTGGAACCTAGTTTTACTAACTGCAACAAAATACTTAAAGTTTGGATGTTCTACAATTTAAAGCCTGAAATTTGAACTCTGCAAAATAATACTTTGAGATTACGAATTTTTTGAAAATTAATACCCTGGATTAATTTTTTGAATAATTTTTACCGATAAAATATAATAATATCCTCAAAATTAAGATGAATAATATAGATTAATCTAGTTTTAATAGAAAATATTACTATTTTTTCGTTTCTAAAATTGGTCAAAGTATTAATTTTCAAAAATTCTTAATTTCAGAGTATTATTTTGCAAAGTCTAAATTTTAGGGTTTAAATTACATAACACCCAAGCTTCAGGGTATATTTTTTATAATTATCCCTAAAATTTATCTTAAAGTCGCAATAGAGAATACAATCAATATGTAAGAACTCTAAAGTGTTTGATTTCACCTAGTTATCCACTATGTTTTTAATTTCATACCAATTTATTATTTATCAATCTCCTAAGAATCCCAAAGTATTCAACTCTCTCTCTCTCGAGTGTCAAGTCAAAATTATTCCTAATATTTGATTTTAATATCCCTATAAAAATCTAGATAATAAAAATTTATTAAGTACTATGATTCTTTGTAATTGAATTCAAAGAAATTATAAGGCTGGCTAACTCTATAAAATCCAAGATTGTATTATTTAATGGTCATATATAAAATAGCTTCTCTTGAGTATCGAATTTTAAATACCAAATCAATCAATTAGTGATCAGATAATTAAAACTATAAAAAACAAAATAATACAAATAAACTCAATGAAAAATTCTCAAATAATAAAATTGGCAATCAAAACAAAAATATTTAATATATACTACATCATTCCTTTAGATAAAAGAAATTAGTCATGATAAAAATAAGAAAGCACAAAAATATGTTCTTAAACATAATGAGCTTAAAGGAAAAAAAAAAAAAAAAANNNNAAAAAAAAAAAAAAAAAAACCGAAATTAGATGACCAATTGAGCTTCTCATGCTCTTCTTTCTACGTCTCCCTTGTACTAAGTGTCGCTACCTATTTATGAGTGAGTAATGAACTCACTTTAATTTCCTACGAGCCCTTTACCGACTCAATGTGGTCATAGTTTCCCAATTCTTGCAAATCGTGAATTTGTAATTTTGGGCCAGGCCTTATTCTCTTCAATTCCCATCCTCCTGCCTTTAATTCACATGTCCACGCAAAACTAGAAGAGTTTCCTGTTTTTTCCGTTTCCTTTTTCTAAATCTTTCTTTTCTTTTTTTTTTTTTTAAGTGAATCCCATGCACACGTACAGAACTCACAAATCCACCCCATTGACTTTTTAGTTTCCTTATATAATAATTCACGCAGGTATTCTAGATTATAGACTGGCCTTGTCATATTTGCTCACGTATTAAGTCTTTTGGGCTTGTCTCATATTTGCTCACGTATTGAGTCTTTTGGGCTTGTATCGTACAAGTAGAAGTTGTTGGCCCATTTTTTGATCCAATGGACATTGCCAAACTAATGAACTTGGGCCTTAAATCATTTGTCTCAGGCTGCGTTGGTAAAATACCACTTTTAAGCGCTATTTTAAACCTACAAAACAATGGTAAAAAAGAGGATAAAAACTAACAGAAAAAAATAGGAACTACAGAATATCAGGTCGACAATATATAATTAATGAGTGTAAATTTGACTTATCACTTTGTCACCTTTGCTCCTTTTCCTTGTTTAGCTTCCAAAACACCTACAAACATGAAAGTAACACTATTAGTCTTAGAATCATGTAAAAACCAACAAAGCAGCATAGAAATTATAATCGCTTAGATGTGAAATTAATACCTATCAACATGTGACAACTAATTAAGGATTATTAGAAGTTTTTCTCTCGCTTGATTGAAGTTTGTGAAGACTCAAGACTAAGAAGCGGATATCATCCAAGAAGCGGATATCTTCATCAAACCATTCAAGTATAGAGATTTTCTCAAGTTGAGAAGTTTACTCAATGTCACAAATCAAGTTTAAGAGAAGGCGATAGAAATTAAACTTGTTTTGTGACCCATTAGACCGTAGTTAATTTGTTATTTCACTCAGGCTTGTATTAGTTGGGCTTAGTTTTGTACGTGTCTAATAGCTCATTTGGAAAATTCCTGTATTTACTAGACTGTGTTATTAATTAGGTGGTTGGTAGTTAGTAAATGATAGTTGTGATTGATAATAGAGAAGTAATAAATATAGGTAGTTGAATGGTGCATTAATACACCATCTAGAACTATCCTTTTAAGTAGTATAAAAAGGGTGTGGTACACTTCTCCCATTTGTATCAAGCCAAGAAAAAAAAAAAAAAAAGAAACATTTCATGAACGAGTAATACAAGTAGTCCTCTTCCACCAAAATTCTTTAGTTTTTCTCTTAGCCATCTAGTCTAAAATAACGTCCCATCCCAACAACATACACAAACATCAAATCTTCCGTATATACTGGAAAAAATAACTTGTGCAGTATAAGTCTTTCAAATAATTAAAACTGATTATTTCATTTTGAACAACCGTCAATAACATAAGTCGGTGACTCAATGTATCAGCAATCTTGTTTAATTGTCCATCGAGCACGTATTCAATTTGGTTTGGAAGAGTTATTGAGGTACTTAAGAGCTTGATAATCCGTATTGAGGATGAATTCCTTCTGTACTAGATACGGCTCTCATTGTTGTAATGTATGAATAACCATATATAATTCTTGTTTGTACGTTAACCACTTCTTTCTGGCTTCATTGAGTTTTTAACTAAAGAAAGCTATTGGCTTCATATCTTGAGATAGAATAACCTCAACACCTATGCCAGAAGCATCATAGTCGACTTCGAAAATCTTGTCAAAGTCAGGAAGTGCAAGGATGTGTGCATTTGTGAGTTTTTCCCTTCAAGACAGCAAAACTCTATTCCGCTTCTTTTGTCCAAAGGAATCGTTTTTGCTTCAAACAGTCGGTGAGTGGTGCAGCTATAGTACTAAAATTTCTCACAAATCGTCTATAGAACATCACAAGACTATGAAAATTTCGAGCTTTTGTAATGGTCTTTGGTATTGGCCATTCTCAGATAGCCTTTACCTTATCTTGATCGACTTTGATTCCGTTAGAACTTACAACAAAGCCTAAGAAGACTAAGCTATCAGTCATAAAGCAACATTTTTTTAGGTTGACATTCAAATGATTCTTAGGAAGTGCATTAAAAACTTCGGTCAAGTGTTGTAGATGTTCTTTCTCATTCTGACTATAGACTAAAATGTCATCAAAATAAACAACAACAAATCTTCCAATGAAGGGTTGAAATACCTGATTCATTAACCTCATGAAAGTACTCGGGGCATTGGATAGACCGAATGGCATAATTAACCACTTGTATAGTCCTTCATGTGTCTTGAATGCAGTCTTCCATTCATCTTCAGGATGAATACGAATCTAATGGTATTCACTCCATAAATCAATCTCAGAAAAGAGTTTTGATCCTTCCAATCTATCAAGTATATCATCTAATCGTGGAATAGGAAATTGATATCGTACCGTATTCTTATTGATGACCCGACTATCCATGCACATCCTCTAGCTTCTGTCTTTCTTCTGTTTTAGAAGTGCAGGTATAGCCACGGAGCTCATACTTTCTCTAATCATCCCTTTTTTAAGGAGGTCTCGGACTTGTGTTTGTAGGATCTCATACTCATTATGACTCATGCGGTAGTACAGTTAACTTAGTAGACTTACTCTAGGAACAAGATCAATCTGGTATTGAATATTTTGTAGGGGTGGTATGTTTTAACTTACACAGGAATATTGGTAGGAGTATATGCCTCTTTAGGTACGAAAAGAAGGTTGGCCCAGTAGAGGTTGTTTGGTTATTTTGTAGTTTCATAGGAGCTAGAGTAATCTTCATATTATTCTTGTGGAAGCTGTATGTGTTAGCTTTGCCATTATGCATAGTGTTTAAATCAAATTGCCACGGTAGACCAAGCAACATATGATAAGCATCCATATCAACAACATCACATAATATCTCATCTTTGCATTTACTGATGAAGAAAGGAACTCGACATTGTTGTATCACTTTTATTTCACCGACGTCCTTGATCCAGTCAATGTGATACAAGGCAGTATATGGTTAGATTGGTAGTAGTAACTTGCAACCATAGTCTTGTGTACTATGTTCTCACTACTCTTACTATCAATGATAAGATCACACACTCGTTGTATAACCGTATAATAAGTCTTGAAGATGTTGTGTCATTGCATGTCTTCTTCCTTCTTTAATGTATATATCAATCGTCTTATCACCAAGGAAATACCTTCATCTCCATAAATGACTTTCTCAAGTTCAACTTCATCTACCTACTCATTATTCTCAAAATATGCCTTGACCCCTTCCACATCGTCATCATGTGTGGTTAGATTAACGGGTTTGTTTTGACGACATTGATTTGAATAGTAGCTTGTTTGTCCACAATGATAATATTTATTACCTCTCAGGACTGCATAAGGGTTGTTATTGTTAAGGGTTGTTATTGTTATTGTTAGCTATTTCCCTTTACGGTTGAGTAGTTAGTTGATTGTAAGAAGGAGTTGGTCTTATTGCTTCATCGTGTGGTCTTGCTATGACCTTCCCTTTGCTCAAATCATATCTTTGTGTGGTATAGAGGATTGAGAAATTGTTGAATTACGATGTATCCTTTTATTGAGTTGAGTTTCAATTTTCAAAGCGAGTTGAATTGCACTAGATAAAGTATTATAAGATTGTTTGAATACCTTGTTTTGTATGTTTGCATGAAGTCTATCAATGAATCTAGAAATCTTTTGACTTTCGGATTCACAAATGTCCACTCGGGGCAGCTAGCCTATGAAACTTGGTTACATATTCTTGTATTATCCGGTATGCTTGTCGACAATATAGATATCAATTAAAAAATATTTCTTCGTAATTTGAAGGTAGGAAGTGCTCGATCATCCATTGTTTCATCCACCGCCAAGTGTGAACTTTGTTTCTCCCTTGTCGAATATGTGTCGCTTATAATTGATCCCACCAAGCTAATGCGCCTCCTTTGAGTCGATAAGCCACCAATTTGACTTTTATGTGTTTTAGAGTACCCTAATAATCAAAAAGCTTTTCTACTTTAGCTAGCCGATCAAGGAATTCTTCAATCGTGAATAGACCATTAAATTGTGGAATCTCGATCTTCATACAGTAGTCATTTCGCCGAGGTCCTTGGTTATTTTCAGGCGTGGCTGATGCCGAGGTCCTTAGTTGTTTTCAGGCATGGCTGGTCCTTCATCGTCTTCACTAGAATCTTCATCTTAAAAAAGTTGATTCGATGCAGCCTAAAATTTCCAAGAGGATCAATTTTGTCACGTCTCCATCGTTCATAATTGTTGTTTTGTCTCCCAAGAAAATGTTGAGTCAAATTTGTAAGCATTGTCTCTAGATTCTGCAATCTTCTATCAAGTGCATTCACTGACTCCTTTGTTGTGAACTCTTCTACAGCGAGATTTTGTTAGCTAGACTCTTTGTCCGACATGTTTTTTTCTTTTGTTTTTTTAATTTTTTTTCCGCTTTTATAGGAATGAAAATAGTACAAACTTTTAAAAATAAAGAAAAATAAAATTACTTTTTTTTTACTTTCTTTACTTTTTTACTTTTTACTTTTTTTTCTTACTTTTATAGGAAAGTAAATAGTACAAACTCTTAAGAGTAAAGAAAAAATAGAACTCTCAAAAATTTAAACAGTAAGAAAAAAAAATAAAGTTTACAAAAAATGTATATATTACCTTGGTAAAGGAATTAAGCAAATTCTCTAAGGAGGAAGCCTTGATACATGCCTTTGATATACACATCTTGTTTTTTTTTTTTTTTAAGAAATAAAAATAGCGTATGGAAGGGTTATATATGTATATATAGTAAATAATTATTATAGAAAGATGATGGTAAAGATTAGATTACGAAGGTGATGATGAAATAAAGATTTTTTTTTTATGGCAATAGTGTAGGGTGACAGTAACAGAAAAGCTCCGCCTGATATAGAGGTAGGCTCTGGTACCAATTGATACAGCGGATTGCTAGATTTCTCTCTAACTTGCGTTCTCACAACGATAATAGAAATAAGTAAAATTCTCAAAGAGAATTTAGAAAAGAAAATTAAGATGTGATCGAAGATTGGATGATTACAACTCTTGTCAATGAAGGCTATTTATACAAGTTTAGGATTAATCTAAACTACCTAATAAAATAATTCTAAGAAACTTACAACTATACACCTAGCATCTACCAACCAAATATACTTAAATAAATAAATTGTTTACCTAACACATTTCAAATAAACAAGCTAAATAATTTAATACATTTTAAATAAATAAGTCTAAAATACCTAACATACAAAAATATTCTACTAACCAATGAAATATTCATTAGATTGAGTTTTTGATTGAGTTTTGGAATTTTGGACTTTCGTCTTTGGGTCATCGATGTTTGTGGGCTGCTGCATCAGAAACTCTCAAGCTTCCTGAGAGGAACTTTAGTTTCTCAAAATATCTTAAGAAAACTACAATATCAGCTCCTAAAACCCTTGTATTGTGCAGCAGTTAAAAGGGTAAAAAAAATAAATAAATCCAGAACAAATAGAGATAAATAAAATATTAATAAAACGGCCAAATAAAGCTTATTGGCAAAATACCTTAGAATTTCAGTTGCCACTTGAATCAAGAGAGCTCAATTTTCATAGTTTCATCTGTCCTTAAATCGAAAGGTTAGTGCATCTAGTCTAGACTCTTCCTATTTTGACTAGCTACTATCCATTTTGAAGAAATTCAGTACGAGGCAGCAAAAACAAAACAACATGAGAACAAACTATTATTTTGAGCAATTGAAACATCAAATCGAGAACCAGAAAGAAAGAGATCAAAATCGAGAAATTTTACCTGGAATCAAAATTACACACCAGTGCACATATATATAAACACAGAATAGAACAAAGAAATTAACACAGATGAACAAATCCACGCAAATATGTCTTATCTTCATGCGGTTGCACTTGCATATCAAGAATAATTACGTTAAGAAAAAAAAAAATGTATGCGCTCTCTCACCATCGTCCAAAGAGCATACAGAGTTTTTGAAGTTGATGGTAGTGATAAAATACATATGGATGAAAAGTGACCGAGAACTTTTAGCATAATTAGATGTGTTGCCCTTTTGTATTTTTCCAATACTCCTAACAGTTAATAAAGAATATGTCAGGTTTACACCATGTTTTATCAAATTACCCATACATCAAAATAAATAAATAAGATAAAAGAGTAGACATATATTGTTGCTAGAAATTGAGAGGAATCTAAAAGAAAAACAATCTATCATGTTATGGCTAAATTGAGAACAGAGCATTAAAACTTAAGTGGAACACAAACCACACCCACCATTCTAGACATAGTAAATGCATAGACGTATATTATTCGTATATGAACATACTTTAATTTAGAAAAATAAAAAGTACAAACAACATTTGCTTAGTTACTAAGGATAAATGAATCTATTAACTGTTGAATAATGATGACTAGAGTGGAAAAACAGAGCAGTAAATATAGAGAGGAAGCGAAAGGGTCATAGTAGCAAATCTTGCCTTCAAAATTAGCAATGTTGGCATACAAAGAAGCAGCCTTATTACCAAACCTTTAACTACTAATGGGTGAACTGCTGCCATCAACTTCTTTAGAAAAAGACGAAATATCATTCCCACGAACGAAGGATGTTGGGATCCCTGCAAAACAAGGGTGTATGAAAGGGTCATGATGAGGGATTTTTCTGGTTTTTTTTTTTTTTTTTTTCTCAATTTGGCTTTCTACGAGCTTAGGCTAATGGAGACATATAAAATACATGCGAATACAAAATTAAATGGAGAAACAAGATAAAGTTAGGCTAGTTCTTAAACTTAAGTAGCCTAATGTAATGTTAGACTAGTTAAAAAGTCTATGACCATATACATATATATATATATATATCTAAATACGTATACTTAAGCTCGTAGAAATGCTATTTAGACAAAAATAAGAGAATCCGTTGAATGGTAATAGTGCGGCTCTTTAGAAATAACCTTAGCCTTGTGCTTATTAATATGTGTGCATACAGAAACTGAAACAGAGAACAATGAATGGTGTAACAAAATTAGTAAAGTTCATAGCGAGAAATAACAATATACATACATACATATNATGGGAAGGTATTTTTTTTTTAGCCGTTGGATCGTCATCTAATGATGATCTAATGGCTATAATGAAGTGCATGAAAAGACGTACATCATTAATGTTTTTTCTCCCTCTTACTTTTTACAATAAAAAAATATATATGCTAAATTTTCATTGGCCAAATTGATACTTATGCATAAGTAAAAAAAAAAAATACCTACTGGATTGGTGCCCATATATATATATATATATAAAATTTCTTACTTAGATCTCTTAAGAGTGTGATTCACTGGTACCTAGGTTTTTGTTAGGTCTCTTAAGAGTGTGATTCACTAGTACCTAGGTTTTTGTTTCCCGATGCTACATGTTCATTTAAATCAAATTGCACTGCATCTTGGCGAAATAGCGGGCGGATTCCACACTGTTTTACTATATGATTGCCAAAGGTAGCAAACTCAATTGTGGCATGACCAGAGATACTGCAGTCACTCCTGTGACAATGCCATACGAATACAAGATCTGATGACCGGTCTAATATGGTTTTCTCCAAGTTGGAATCATCATGAACAGAACGAGCATCATCTCCTCTCGGTAGAGTCCAGTGGTACTTGTGACTAACTTCATCATAACTGGTTTTAAAATGGCATTCACATTCTAATTCCAACTTATCAGGATCCGAAAAGCACCGATCAAAATTAACAACCATGCATAAAGCAAATCCTATAAAGTTTGTCTGTCGCAGTGGAGAAAGGTCAACGGATATTAAAGGTTCCATAGATCGGATAGGAAACCAATGAGGAATTTTATTTCCTGAATAGAAAAAACTAACTCCAGTATCACTTGATTCCTGTTGTACAATAAGAACAAGAGTCATTTATGTTATTTCAATAGTTAAAAACTTAGTAGCCCTCCAAACCCAAACCAAAAAAGGAAAAAAAGTTCAAAAACCTAGTCAAATTTATTCTACGCATTCAAGAAAGAGATACATACCTGTTTTACGTAACTAGACAACAAAACCACACTGTGGAAGTATTGAATCATCAAATTTTTGTGTACTACGTAGAATATCATGCACTCACAATGAGTGAAATATGTCAATAAATTATAGTCGAGTCCATCAACGCATTTTAGGTAAAGGAATAGATTTTTGCCAGCACAAGAACCTCTGCACTCAAACTCGCGAAGTGTTTGGTTGATGCAAAAAGGTAATCTACCAATTATGGGCCGACTTGGATCTAGGATTGGTAATAAGGACAAACCGTAGTGCGAAAAACTTTCGAGTCTAGGACATTCACTGACGTCAACCTGTATAAGATTGCACATATTGTAGATTATGTCGGTTGGAGCATGCTCAAGATTTTCACATCTACTCAACCATAAACTTTTAAGCATCACTAGATTCTGTATTGACAATGGAATATCTTTAATCCCTGTTCCAATTAAATAAAGTATCCTTAGAGTCTCCATAGGCTCCAAGATTTCCGGGAAGCTTTTCAGTTTTGAGCAAAACGAGAGATCTAGTACCTTAAGAGACATCAGTTTACAGATGCTGGTTGGAACAGATTCGAGACTTTCACAGCGTCTCAAGTTTAAAGTTTCAAGCACAACTAGATTTTCAATAGACCATGGTATATCTTTAATCCCTGTTTTTCCTAAATTAAGAGACTCTAGACGGTCCATAGGCTCCAATATTCGTGGAAAACTTTTCAACTGTGAGCAACCTGAGAGATTGAGTCTCTTAAGAGACTTCAGCTTACAAATGCTGGTTGGAAGGCTTTCAAGCCTTGTGCAATTACACATGTACAGAATATTGAGATGAGGCAGACACTCTTAAGGATGATTCAAAGGCTTGTGCTATTGATGTTTGACTCAAATCCAATTCTCTTTGATTCTTTGGAAGTTTCGGAAACTTGTCGATGGACAGGCAGCCACTCATACCTAGGTATTCCAGTGATCCAAAATCAGAAATGTTGCTTGGAAGATTCTTAAGACATTCACATTTATTAACATCGAGGAAAAAAATATTGTTGTGGGACCCAATCGAAGAGTTAAATTCTTCTACTGCAGTAGAATACAAACTTACGTATTCTATTTTCCCAGACACCTTCGAAAGAGTTTTGAGCATTTCGCAGAAATCAAGTCTAAGGATTGAAGTATCAATTTCAGATATCCAAGTATTGTGCATTAGACAAATTCTCGAGCACTTCACTATTTTATCATATACTTTTTCTCTTCTTCTTGTTTCTTCTTCTGGAAGCTTGTCAGGAACATTCTGGAACCTCAGTGGAGGAAGCTCAACTAAACTCATACAAAATGAAAGACTTAGTACCTTAAGATTAGCCCGAGAGAGATCTGGGAGACATTTCAGCTTATTGACCTCACTAAGATCTACATATTTTAAGTTTACAGGACCAGGCTGTGACAAAACAAGAAACAACAAGCATTAACTTTGAAAATTTCGAAAATGAAAATTATATTATATTCATCTTAAGCATGACGAAGAAAGAAATATACCTCGAATTCATTCCAGAGTTTCTTGAGTTTGCTTTGATACATGCCAAGAGAAACAAGATTACGTGGAATAAAATCTGACCCTAAAGATTTCAAAGGGTAGTAATTCCAATACAAGTATCTAAGCTTATCGGGCAAAATGTAAAGACCATTGGGAAAGTGAGGTCTGAATGTATGTGAAGATATTTTAAGCAATATTAGATTTGGCATATTATGGAAGACGTCAGGTTTCAAGTCTATATTCATGTTTCCTTTGAATACTCCACCATTGTTTGTTAGGAATATCCCTTCAATTGTAGCAGTGCCCTGAAAATTGGAGAAAAAAAATATCATATTACAAGAATGACTGCATTCAATTTGTGTTAAACTACAGATAAGTATCCTATTATCAAATTTCAGTATTTAATGGTTCAGTTGTCCATTTTGTTCACTTTTCTGGATAACATGGAGAAAATAATGAAAAATAGCAGTATTTTCTAAATATCAAAATGCATGTCCCTTATATATATCAATAAACTAATTAAAGGTAGTCTCATAAACAGAAGATAAAAATTAGGTTTACCTCGTTAAAAAAAAAGATCACCTTAATGGAATGAGAAAAACACTACATATTATAAATCAAAAATGCTATTTGTTAAAAATAAAAAAGAATAAGAAAAAGAAACATATATCTGTAATTTCCCTTGTATTATAAGATAACCTCCCAAGTTCAAATGACCAGTGAGGGATGTAATTGACAAATCTTAAAACAAAGGAAAATAATTGATAAAAAATCGCATTCCAAAAGGTTAATTTGATATTTCAAGAAACAAAAGATTTTAATAATAATAATAATAAGGATATTTATGATATTTTCCCATGAAACTAAACACAAATAGAATATATACTAAATTCTTTTCAAAATCAGTCTTTGGGTGTTATGGATTTTGTTAATCATAAGTTTGTGCAAAAATTAGGAAAAGAAGGTTTAATTTGCGTATAATATTCAAACTTACTGTATTCCTTTTCAAGATATCGCAGATTTCATCACCTGTCCATAACCGACTAGGTTCCCCAATCATATTATTACATTGTCCACGAGCAATTTGCCAACCCATTTCTTGCAACAAATCATGCACTCGAAGCTCATTTTTGTTATCAACTATTATCAGAGACTTGTCAATAAGATCTCTTATCACATCTGCAAAGCAGCCACCATCATCCAATATTTCTTTTACAAAATCTTTACTCGAGCCTTGAAAGAAACACGCTATATCAAGAAATATCTCCTTTTGTTTATCATCTAGTCCATCAAAATTTATTTTTAATATATCTACAATTCTTTTGTTGGGATATTTTTTTAGTTTATCCATGGCACTTATCCATTCTTCTTCTCTCCTAGTATGTAGATGAGAACCCAAAACTTTAAGAGCAAGAGGAACACCCTGAGCATAATTTACGAACCTTTTTGACATCTTTGTGTAATTTTCTGCAGGAAAGTTACTTTTAAAAGCATACAAACAAAAGAGTTGAAGAGCTTCCATTTCATTCAGTTCCTTTAGGTTGTCTATGTCTTTTACTCCAATGTTGATATTCCGAAGCACTTGTTGATCTCTACTTGTTATAATAACTCTACTTTCAGAATTTAACCAATCCCAATTTTCATCTAAATCTTCATAATGCTTGAGATCATCAACATCATCAAGAACTATAAGTAACCTTTTACGATATAGTCTTTGCTTTATAGACTGCAGGTTTTCCAAGTCTAGAATTTTTTCCTTCGATAGTTCACCAAAAAACAATTTTTGTAAATAAGTTGCTCCACGTCTTTGCATTTCTTCTCTGACATTTGCTAGAAAACATTTACCATCAAATTGAGGACAAAATCGTTTGAATATAGCTTTAGTTAGGGTGGACTTACCCAAACCACCCATGCCCCAAATGCCTATAATATGAGCGTGAGATGAGCTGGTGAATAACAATGATTCGACTTCCTTAATACGATTTTCCATTCCAACTAGGCCCTTTAAATGATCACTTGAAGGCAGACTATAATCCAATTTCTTCATTATCTCCTTGACAATTGTCTTAATTAATTCAATATCATTCCTAAAATACAACAAAGACCTTTTTTTTTTTTTTTTCTTACCTTGATACAATAAGTGTTTGGTCCTTGATTATGATTGAATTAAGGAAAATTTTTCTCTTGCCTTTTTTCGACCGGTTCCTTTTACGTATTAAGAACAAACTCACGTGATACTAGTTACAAAAACACCTCTAGCACTCTCCAGTTCTCCACGTAATAGTTGTAAAATCATCACAACACGCAATAAAAAGGTGGACGAGCTTATACACTGGGGTCGAACAAGCATCGGCCATCCTAAAAAATTTGGGTTCGGAAGAGCTTATCGCACCTCGCTAGTCGGTCAAAACAGTGACAACCGTTAGGGGTTCTAAACACGGATTTTAAAACCCTTGTAGTTCCAGTTTAGGTGGGGGAGTTGGCAAAAGGAGATTTTGTAAAACCCTGTAAAATAAACAAGGGTATTAGGGTCTTTTGACCAAATTTAAATTGTATTTTTTAAAAAAAAATTGAATTATTGGATGAACTTTTAGTATAGATTCATTTGGGTCTAAGTACGAAGAAAGTTTGAAAATTAGAATTAAAATGTAACTATTTAAGGGTGTTTATGAGAATTTTTAGAAAATTGGGTCCAAGTGCAAATAAGCAAAATAGTTCCCAATTAACTAGAAACTGACACGGCGCTATAATTTCTAAAATTACCTATAAATCCCTATACTTCTTCTTCTTCTCCCACAAGGCCCCTGCGACAAACTCCCCATGGCCAGCAACCGTAGGAACTTGTTCTGCCGCCATTAATGTCTGCCACCACCTAGAATCGACACGTTGTCGCCAAACGAAGAGGCCACCACCAAAAGCAACCCTGCCAAAGCTCACGATAGCCAGAAAATAGTAAAAAATTTCGTGAGTGGTTTTGCTTGCCGAAGACGATTTCAGCTGTAGTTCGCCGTGAAACTGGTCGTCGTGAACTCTCCTCCTTATGGGCAATCTCATAGTAGGTATCTCGTGTCCCATTTTGCTCTGTTTGATTTCAATTTTGTTGGATAGTTTTGTGTTTAATTAGTTTTAAAGTTAACTTCTTAATCAATTCATTAGATTTTAGAACTAATATCATTTATAGAATCTACATTGAAAATGGTGAAAATGAGATATATATATATATATATATTGACTATGTTTTGAAACAGACAAAAAAAATGAAATCGAACGACTTAGATTTGCCTCAATTTGCGAGCCGTGAGGCTCTACTCTAAATTAGACAAATTATATCTCTAACCTCTTATTTTTGAGTGCTCTGACTTCAGTGGTAAAGTCTGTTTCATGATTTGAAGCTCTGTTTGAAAATCAAGTTTTCAAACCAAGAAATCAAAGGTTCAAAAAAGGCACCCGACCCTCCAAACAACACCTAAATAATGCCAAGCCTTCTTTATAGCCATGTAACACTAATTGGACACTCGATTGAAGTAGGGATCTGATTATTTGATCTTTAAATTGGTTTAATTTTGATTTATATATGTTTTATATAAATATGAAATTTCATGAAATAGTTCATAAAAATGTGATTTATGTCTATTTTGATCTGATTTATGATAGAAACTGCTTGAGAGGTACGTCACACTAGTTGGCGTATCATATATATTATTTTGAATTGTTTTCTATAGAAAATTAGATTTTTGTATTTTGATCAGAATTGGCTATTATAATGTCAAAATTCTTAAAAAATCTCAAACGATTTGAGAATTCAGTTTTGAGGACTCAAAGTGGTTTGATTAGAGAATACTGTATGGTTATTTTGAGACTTTGTGGACATGATGTGTATCTTTATTCTGTCATTGGCTTGTAATCACATATT
>JXTB01000231.1:3479-25916 GCA_002914805.1 Parasponia andersonii | reverse complement strand
GTAAATTTCTACGAAGCTTGTGAAATATTTTGATTTGAAATATTTTAAATATTATGAACTAGTATGTGATTTGGACGTGATTTGTATTACTTATGTCTGTATTTAAGTGTGAAATGATTTTTAATACATGACTATCAAAGAACTGCTTTTAAATACAGTCTTTATTTAATAAGTAATGTATAACTGTGTAGTTTTTTTGCATTTAAATATTTTATTGAGGCCAGTTTGAAAAATTAGAATTCTGAGTTAAATTTTTTTTGAATTAATTGAATCTTTTTTTTTTTTTTTCGATATTTTTACTACTGACCTCGTCGTGACACATTAACCCGACGATTAGAATAATTAAGGCATTTTATATGTAAAAGAGCCCCTTGGCCTATAAATAGGGAGGCCATTCATAAAGGGGATTAGACATTATAGTTTCTTTGTTAGAAGGTTAAACCAAAACTCTAACGTTCATTACTCAATTTTTACATTTGTCTTAATCCCATTGTTGAACCCACTTTGGGGTCACAAGCAGCAAGGACAAAATATTGTTTTAAAATTTGTACTTAAATTCAACAATTATTGATAATGGATCTATACATAAGCCACAATACTAGTAATTCACAATGAAACAAAGTAGAGAATATAGCTACCTGGTATTTGATGCATCATACCCAGAAAGATTAGATGTTGTTTCTAAAGCGGTCCTCCATTTCCGTATCGTCTTATCATTGAAGCGTTCTTCAAGTTTAACAAATGCCTCCCCATAAATTCCTTGTTGTTTGCGCACATCAGATGCTTTTACATCGTAGAAAACAGGTATGACTATCTGATTATTCTTTTCCTTGCACTCCAGAATATGCACCAGCTCATCCAGACACCATGACGAAGAAGAATAATTTGGAGAGAAGATAATTACTGAAATTTGTGATTCCTCGATGGCAACCTTAAGAGAGGGCCAAATTTCATCTCCTCTCACAAGTCTATCATCAATATATGTCTCTATTTTTTCTTGTAGGAGTGCTCCATGGAGATGACTATTAAAATTTTTGCGAGTATCTTCTCCTCTAAAACTGATAAAAACTTCGTACTTTTTCCGAGAGGCCGAGGACGGGGTCGGAAGTTGAACGTGATCAAGATTCATATCCGCCAGCTCGAGATGAAGAAGCCACCAAAGAAAATGAGTAAAACACTTTGCTTGATTCGTAATAATATTTTTTGAAAGAGAAGCCTCCGTTTAGGTTTGAGTAGTAGAAAGGAATTACTAAATAGAAGCAGCTTACACCATTATATATGTTGATTAAAACTCAATTTTGGCTACTTTAGGAGAAGCTTCTGCCGTTTCTTTGTTTTTCTTCTTTTGGTTTGAGTAGTGTTGAAGAAAATGCTGACCATTAATATACATTTATTGCCTGTTTGATTTCTCCATAAGGTAATTTTAGCCAATGAAGTTGATGAGAGGATTAAAATAGTATATCTTAGTTATCAACTTGTACAAGGTGACGACAAAAAATTCAATACATATGTTTCTTGTCAAATTTAAATTTAAACGTAGAGTTTATCCAACTTGTTGGGGTTCCTATATAAATAAATAACATTTAGCCTTTAGTATTTATCACTCCTTACTAATTATTAGCTTCCCTTCCTTGAATATATATTTACTTTTCCATTACTTTGATCACAGAAAAGAGGAAGTAAGAAGAGAACGGCATCAACATCACCAGAGAAATAGCTTTGCTGGCGTATGCTTGGCCACTTGTGAATAATATACGTTTATGACGGGTTGGATTCCATCTTCTTTATTTGCATTAATCGTTACAAATTTAAATACACATATGAAAAGACAAAAAGTAGGCCGGATGACAAAATAAGTCAAACATAGTTGGTAGAATTTTAATAGGATCTCAATATATAAAGTAATTCATTATATATAGATAACACTTTGATAAATTATACTCCATTAATCACTCTGTGTCCTAAAAAGTATCGAATTGGCATACACACGTGGGCTAGCTCACGAAATTGAAAAAAATTAAAGTTTTAATCTTATTTATTTTTATTTTAAAGATAATAAATATTTGATTTTAACTTGAGTGTGTAGTAAAATAATTTTAAAAGTTTTAACTCAAACTTATCAAAGAATTAAGCTTAAGGATAGATATATATTGGACCGATTAGAATCAAGTTTGAAGATGGATAATCAAGATACAAGATATATGACATATTTTATATTTATTCTTGTATTTGATTTATTACATTGCATATAAATTCTCTTTGGATCGGCTCATACTTTCAAAAGAGTTTTCAAACTATCTCAATCGTAAAATTGTTATTTTATTATAGAAGTCTGAAAATAAAAAATAACGATTTATTTAAATAGGCAAAATATTCTTTAAAATATGATTTCTTAAGTTTAACTAAGTTATAAATATATTTGAAATCATGATTATTTGAAATAGGCTAAAAAGAGATTATTTATTTACAAACTAGAATATGTTTTGATATAAATACTTTCCAAATTATTGTTAAATATTTTTGTGAAACTAAGACAAGTTTGCAATAGCCAAAATATTCTTTTCAAATTGATTTCCAATGTTTTTAAAGTATTTAAAATAAATTTAGAAGTCAAATTTTAAAAAACACCTAAAGCTATAAAAATTTGCAAAAATGCCAAAAAGTTATCAAAAACTGAAAATTTTAGGTAGATCAAAAATGACTACAGTAGACCAAAAAGCATTACCGGTAGACTGAAACATTTAATATGACCATTAGAATTGGACCGTTACAGCTGCACTACCAACGGCTATTTTTTAAGAGTTTACCGAAAATTTGACCGATTTACTGAAAACTCTTGAGACTGTATATCAAATGGTAAAAAAGGTTAATTTTCATTCAAACTTATAAATAGAAGCTATTTTAAGGCTTGAAAAAGACTTTGTATGAACTTAAATTATTATCCAACTACTTTCAAAGTATAAAAACCTATTTTTATCTTGAATTAACTTTTAAATCATATTAAACTAATCTTAGAACATCCATTCTACATTGTTCTCAAATTTCCTAAACCAAAATTGTATTTATTACTTTTATGAGAAGAGTTCTTGTATAAAACCCCTTAAAAATTAAGGACAAAATTGTAACTTTTAGGCAAATGACAAACTTGTAATTTTGAATTTTCGGATATTTGATTAATTAAATATGAGATGAATGTGGATACATTTAAGTCTAGGTTCATTTGGGGTTAAATTGTAATTATTTTTGAAAAAAAAAGGGACTAAATTGAAATATTCTTTAATAATTTGAGGCTAAAGTATAATTTGGAGGAGTTATTCGATCTAATTAGATAACGCCATGTGTCCCACTATCTATAGTTTCCGAAAATTGCATTCAAATCCTCCATTTTTCCTTCCTTTTCTCACGAAAGCCCATCAACCATAATTGATTCCCACCCCCACTGCATTGTTCACCTGTGAGCTCTTCTGGCCACCGAACAGCCTGAGGTGCCAACCCATTATGATTAGAAGCGGCCAACGAAGCTACGCCCAGTACCACCGCCGTGAAACGTCACGCCTCACTGGAGAAAAAGCTATTTGAAACTTCCGCCAGCTGAACGGAAAAACAGCTGTCGTTTCTTCCTCTGACGTCCGATCAGTTCAACTCCAGTGTCGTTTAACTCATCTCAATATTAGTTTCTATTTCTGACTACCCAAGGCTTCTAACTCGGCTCAAGTGAGTAGTTGGTTACTGTAAAAATTTTATAATACTAAATTTTTGTGGTATTTTCATAATTATTTCAGAAATGAGTTATTTTATCCGAAAAAATTATATCTTGTGAAAGAGGAGATTGAAACAAGAAATATCATGATTTTGGAGTGTTGAAACAGATTTTGGAAGTGTGATAATTATCGAAAGAAAAAAGGTATTTTTCTAAATATTTTCCAAAAGTGATATTTTTATAAGTTTCAGATTTTTGAGCCTATTTAATGCTCAGGACTTCGAAAATGAGTTCTAACTTTGAATTTGGACTCAGTGAGGTCGAGACAAGAATTTTATATAAAATATCCCTATGTTCTAAAGTGATACAAAAATCGAGAAAATAATTCGTGAATTACACTGTTTTGCATGCCACAAGTCGATCTTGCACCGGGATCCATTTTCGACAAACTTTATATCTAACCTAGTATTTTTTGGTACTCTGAATTTAGTGGGGACCTCTATTTATCAATCTGATGCTCCGTTTGAAAATTCATTTTTTTAAGTGAACACTTTGGGATCTTAAAAAAAACCATCTTAGCAACCAGGTGACCAATTGAGGACTTTTCTAGCGTCGTTAGCTCGGTATAACTGATAGGTGATATATTTTTTTAATAAAGGTTTTGTGAAATATTTGTTATTGGGTATGTTGGACAAAAATACGTTTTGCTTTAATTAATAGGTGGCTGATAGGTGATACTAATTGGTTGTGATGGTGATTAGACAAGTTGTCTTCGTGAAAGTAAATTTTACTAATTTATATGTGTAGTAGTAGACAAAAGGTGGGATGCATTCCTTTTTATTCTTGTTTTCCTCTTTAGTTTTTCTCAACCATCTTTAATCTACCAAATCTAGGAGTTCTTGCAAAAAGAAGATACTCATAGAATGGCAGAAGGAGCTCTTCGAGCTTTCTCCACTAGAGGTTCCTAGGAATTTTTTCATTCTCCAATATTTGTTTTCCTTGGAGACTAGGAAATTGGAGTCTTTGGTCAAATAATTTTAATTAACAAAAATGTTTCTTTGGAAAGAAAATATTAAAGAATTTAAGATATTTCTCAACACTATTTGACCCCCCCAAAAAAGTGTCGGTTTCTTAAAAATTGAGAAATTTACAACTGTTGAATGTTTTTACGCCTCGTATTTCACGAATACTCTTTTTAAATTTTGTTTCAAAAACACCTGTTTTATGGTGTATATATATATATATATATATAAAATATATTTACAATATAAATTTTTACATATGGTTTACATTTAGTGTGTAAATTTATATTGATGATATATATTTTGAAATGTATACCGATTTTTAGGTACAATTTTAATTCATAAAATATATACTGCGGTATACGTTGTACGTATAAAATACTTGTGCTTTATATTTCTCCAAATGCAAGTATGAATTGGGTATTTGTGAAATTAAAATAGAAAACAGGTATTAATGAAAATG
The DNA here is from genome assembly GCA_002914805.1 of Parasponia andersonii. NCBI lineage: Eukaryota > Viridiplantae > Streptophyta > Magnoliopsida > Rosales > Cannabaceae > Trema > Trema andersonii. The sequence continues at coordinate 20,731 of JXTB01000231.1, read as the reverse complement.
TGTTTATTAAAATAGATATTTATGAAATTTTTCCAGAAATTTCATAAGAGGAAATGAAATGGATAGGACTAACTTGGGCCAAAATGACTTTTTTATACATTTTTCTCAAAATGATATTTTTAGGAGTGTGGAGAACTTCTTGACCTAGCTTCTTAACTATGAAAAACTCATTATTTAGGACTTTTCATGCTCAAAAAGTTTTTGGTCATAAGTCAAAATGTCCTTGATATTTCTAAAAATGTCATTTTTATTAGAACGTATAAAAAAGTCATTTTGGCCCAAATTAATCCTATCTATGTCCTTTTCTAATAGGTCAAAATGCCATTGACATGTCTAAAAATGTCATTTTTAAAAGAACATAAAAAAATAAATCATTTCAGCTCAAATTAGTCCTACCCACCCATGTCCTTTTCTAATAAGGGTAAAACATTGAAATTTATGGTGGCCTATTAATACCCAACAGTTGAAGGAGCTAGCCCAAGACCTGGTAGTTGATCATATACCAGATCAGAGAATGGGCCCAGTAGCTAAAGACTATTTAGGATGACCATGTCTAGCCACAAAAAATAAATTTTTTGCTAATAACCTCCGCTATTAACGTTATCGTCTCCAAATATACAAAATTTTGACACGTATTTGTGACGATATTATAAAATAAATGTCGGTGCAAAAATTAAGAGTCATAATTTTGTAAATATATCTTGTTCTTATAGTGACAACTTATTTTTTCCGTCATTATTACTTTATTTCTGTTATTGATATACAGTTAATATATTTTAATATTAAAATAATTATTAATTATTATATAAATTAACTAGTAATGAAATTTCAAAAAAAGATACAAAATAATTTGATAAAAAACCATAATAACGTCAACTAACATAAAAGATAACAATATGCCTTAACTATCTAACTTGAAAGATAACATGCATAAAGAATGTCTAGTTTGTTAACACGAAAGATAACTAGGTGCCTAGATTTGTCCCTAAATAGCTGACACAGAACTGGAAGGACAATGATTATCATGTGGGGGATGATCATCATCTTTAGCGTATCTTCAAGGCAACAAATAGACATTAGTTAAATATAGTTGTATTGAAAAAAACAGAAAGAGGCAGAGGAACAAGCACATATAAATTTTCTGTAATCAAAACTAATGGTACATAAAAATTTGATGTAGTTTAATTAATACCAAAAAACTACATCAAATGACAAACATTCTTTGCTCTGTTTATTCTCGTTTCTTTTTAACTTTTCATATGCCAGATACTAAACTTAAATTGAGTGTTCTTTCTCCTAGATGTTATTTCATGAGAAAAGAGAACCACATACAAGTCCTGTCTTTGGTACCTTAGAAATGAATTATTCTCAATAAACTATCTTGTTTGATCCTCTCGTATATTCATATAAGAACTTTGTTCTTGCCATCAACGGATCAGCTATATATTGTGCATTATTTATATGATGAGAGGAACTTGTATTTCTCAAAATAACTCATCGAAAATTACAACACACCGAGTCAGGGTTTCTTCGGCTACATCAGCTGATCTTATCAACTCTTAAACTGCATGTTTAGAGTGATTGTCAAAATGAATAAAGTAAATTTAGAAGAAATTGCCACATCAGGTTTATTGGCACAACACTTGGCCATTGATAGATATCCACGATGGAAAATCTGTGAATAATAAGCAACCAGAAGAAAATGTTTCATAAAGTGAGACTGGCTACTGAGTTCTCAATGAGCAAAATAAACCTGGAATTGTTTATACACAAAGTGCAAACTAAAGTCCAACTGAGTTTGTTTGCCTTAGAAAATTGGTATCGGTTCCTGGCCTGCATTGGAAAGCAATATGCCTTTACTTATAAACTGTACATTCAAATAATTCTTAGTTATAACCACTTCAGTAGCAAGATTAGTGACTGGTACTTGCATCTTCGTGGGTCATAGCCACTTCAGTGGTGACCAGCTTGCCACATGCATAACCAGTAAAACACCAAATAAAGCATATTCATGTAAAACATTGGAGTAGACACACCAAGTGNGCAAAATAAACCTGGAATTGTTTATACACAAAGTGCAAACTAAAGTCCAACTGAGTTTGTTTGCCTTAGAAAATTGGTATCGGTTCCTGGCCTGCATTGGAAAGCAATATGGCTTTACTTATAAACTGTACATTCAAATAATTCTTAGTTATAACCACTTCAGTAGCAAGATTAGTGACTGGTACTTGCATCTTCGTGGGTCATAGCCACTTCAGTGGTGACCAGCTTGCCACATGCATAACCAGTAAAACACCAAATAAAGCATATTCATGTAAAACATTGGAGTAGACACACCAAGTGACCAGAATAATAAAAAGCATTTGAACCGGTGTTACGAATTGACATGTCATGTCGTTTACATGCATGAAGCACAACTACCTGAACTGCTGGATCTTTCGACAAAGTCTCTGTGTTCTGTTCGAGCCCTTCGGTGAGACGAGGACTTCCCTTCCTTCCTTCAATATATGATAGGTTTTCTTCAACTTCCTAATGAAGAAAGATTGAATAAGTAAAAAAATTAAAATAAGCAAACTATATATATATTTTTTTTGGCAGGAACACTGGAATGCAACTCAAACAATCTCTTTTCAACTTAATCTTAACAATATTGAAAGACAAAACCTGAGAAAGGTAGTATAAAAACACGACAAAGAAAAAAAGAAAAACAGGGAATTTAAACATTTACAAATAGGTAATGAACACTAAAAAAAAAACAGGGGAATCAAGATCCTACAAGCTTTGATTTAATTGAGGGCCTAAACTACTACCTAACCACAAATTCGTATACGTTGTATAAATATGCATTGGAAGTCAATGTTAACTTATAAACGCAATACCAGCTGCCAATGCAAAAGACAACCAGAGGAACTTGCTCGAGTTCAAGTACATCGTTCACTATACACAGGTAACCAGCTGGTCATCACCTCTAATTAAAGACAAGTTCCTCAAGATAATGTATAATCCGATATTCTTTTATGTCAGTAGAAAACAACACATGCAGCTTTGGAACTCAGGTCTCAAATTACATACCTCTATTCATATATACAAAAGAAGAGCAAACAAACACAGGATTAAAGTGACACAGAACGAACATATCTAGTTAAATAGGCTTTGTCACATACCTAATCTAGAAGTAAGGTCTCATCATCCTCCAAAGAGCAAGGAGTGGCCAGAGCCTTAATAAGATCGTGAAACATCCCGTGCTTAATGGCTGACAAGTTTTTTCAGTATTCACAACTATGAAATTCATTGTGTGCACTGTTTTTGAAGTCGTAAATACATAGAATCGAAAGTAACGGAGAAACCCTCTGCAGAGAGAACATACAATAATAATGATTTATATTGACACTAAAACAATGAGAGAAAAAAAAAAAATTGAAAAAGAAGTTGGGGAAGGCAATGGATTTGATCAATCAAGCTGATCAAATATACATGTATGAACATGATTAAATTTAGGAAAACAAAAAAGTATAAACAGCAGATGCTGAATTAGATAAGAAGGATAAACCAATTTATTAACGGACTAAAACAAAAGTCGACATAGAAGCAAATGTTGCCTTCTAAATGAGCAAGGTTGGCACACAAAGAAGCAGCCATCGACAGCCTTATCGCACCAAAAGATAACTTTCAAATGAAGAACTGCTCTCGTCAATTTCTTCAGAAAAAAAGACGAATAATGCCTCTCAACGTAAAGTTGTGTGTCGTAAAGAAGTAACGTGTTCAATCGAAGCAATTTGCTTCCCTGCAAAAGAAGGATTGCTTAGTTTGAAATGAAGCTACTTTCATTACCACAATCCATATATCTATTTGATCTAGTTGTCCTTGTCAATAGATTGGCTAAGACAAATAAAAAGGTTTTGTTGAATAGCTATAACTTGTGGCTTTTCAGAAATGGTTACCTGTTACTTGGAGAAAAATATTGGTGTGACCAAAAAAGATTTTGAAATATGATTCTCTGAGGATGTGTCATCAGTATTAGTGTTTATATCTTCAACAGGTACGTGTTCAATGAATCGAACTCCTTTGCATCTTGGCGAAATAGCATACGCATTCCACATTGTTTTACCATGTCTTTTCCAAAGGCAGAGTTTGATTGCCCGAGGTAAAACTCAAATGAGACCCCTGTAGCATAATAATAGTTGTGATCCCAGTACAAATTCCATATGAACACATGATTTGATGACCAGTCTAAAATATGGTTCTCTAAGTAAGAATCATCGTCAGAGCGAGCATCATGTTGTCTTCGTAGTGTCCAACGGTGTTTGATACTTTCACCATAATAGGTTTTAAGATGGTATTCACAACCCAAGTCCAAACGATTAGGATCAGAAAAGCACTGGTTAAAATCAACAACAATGCATAAAGCAAAGGGATTTTTCGACCGTAAGACGGCTTCTCCTCTTCTCAGCTGTACATAACTTCTAGGGTATGTAACTATTCAAAACCACTGAGGAATACTTTTTCCTGAATAACAAAAACTAATTCCAGGATGAACTGATTCCTGTACAATACAAACAAGAGTCATAGTTTTTCAGAGTATAAAATTATTTAAAACTTATTCTATCCAATACAAGAGAGAGACAAACCTGTTTTCCTTTTAAAACTTTATTGTGGAAATATTGGATCATCAAAATGTTGTGCATTGTGTAGAATATCAAGCACTCACAATAAGTTAAACGCTTCCAATATTTGTACCAATAATGCGCACACCTTGTCAAGCCTATACTAGATTTGAGTTCATCTAGATATTTTACCGCAAAGAATACACCTTTTCTAGCACAAAAACATCTGCATTCAAAATCACGAAACGTTTTGCTGATACAGAAAGGCAATTCACCAGTAGTGGTTCCGCTAGGATCTAGAGTTGGTGACAATGAAAAACTATAGTGTGGAAGATTTTGTAGTCTGGGACATCCATAAACATAAACGTATCTAAGATTGCACATAGTATAAATGGTGGTTGGAACAAACTCGAGACTTTTGCACTCCCTCAGTTCTAAAAATCGAAGCCCCACTAGATTTTCTATTGACGATGGTATATCTTTAATCCATGTTCCATCTAAAACAAGGTCCTCTAGATTTTCCATAGGCTCCAATATTTCAGGGAAGCTTTTCAACTTTGAGCAATATGAGAGATCCAATGTGTTAAGAGACTTCAATTTACAGATATTGATTGGAACAGACTCGAGATTTTCAGACCGACTCAAGTTAAGAGTGTCAAGCATGACTAGATTTTCAATTGACGCTGGTATATCTTTAATCCCTGTTCCAATTAATACAAGAACTTTGAGATTCTCCATCGGCTCCAAGATTTCTGGGAAGCTTTTCAATTGTGAGCATCCTTTGAGACAGAGTTTCTTAAGAGACCTCAACTTACAAATGCTGGTTGGGAGGCTTTCAAGTCTTGAGCAATTAATCATGTATAGAATATCAAGATGGGGCATACACTCAAAGGATGATTCAACAACTTGTGTTATTGACGTTCCGCTTAAATCTAATCCTCTTATATTCTTTGGAAGCTTTGGAAATTTGTCAATGGATACACAGCCCCGCATATCTAGATATTCCAATGACCCCAAATGACAAATGCTGCTTGGAAGATTCTTGAGATATTTACAATCCCTGAGTTCAATCAAAACAAGATTTTTGAGAGAACCAATTGAAGAGTGTAATTCTTCTATGGCAGTTGAACACAAATATAAGAATTTAATGTTCCCAGACATCTCCGAAAGAGTTTTGAGATTCAAGCACCAATTGAGATTAAGGGTGAAGGTAGTGGTAGCATGTTTCCGCGAAGTTTCCATTAGGCTAATGTCCATGCCATCATGTAGTCTACGAATTAAGAACTCCTTTTTAATTTTCTCTCTCATTTTTCGGACACAATCATCTATTTCTTGTGTTTCTTCTTCCGTAAGCTCATTGAGAACGTTCTGAAACCTCAGTGGAGGAAGCTTAACTAAACTCTTACAATGATGAAGATCTAGTCTCTTAAGATTAGCCCGAGAGAGATTTGGGAGACAAGTCAGCTTCTCTGAGAAACAAAGATCCACATATTTTAACTTTTGAGGACCAGGCTGTGAAAAAAAAAAAAAAAAGAAAAAGAGGAATGACAAGCATTAATTTAATCAATATGTCATTGGATGACAAATTAAATTATATATATTCGAACTTAACATAGTCGAACAATTTATATAAAGCATGCATGCATGTACGTACCTGGAATTCATTCCAAAGTTTTTCAAGTTGGCTAAAGGGCATGCAAAGATAAACAAGATTACGTGGTGTAAAATGCAACCCTAAAGATTTCAAGGGGAAGTTCGTCCAATCCAGGTATCTAAGCTCATCAGGGAGATGGTGAAGACCTTCAGGAAAGTGAAACCCACACCTATCGCATATTTGAAGCAGTCTTAGGCTTCCCATTTTTCCGAAGACATCAGGTTTCAAGAATATATCCTCTCTAATTACATCATTTAGGAATATTCCTTCAATTGTATTAGAGCCCTGAAAAATAAAAGTCAAATTATATAAAAGACTTTTATATATAGATATAAACATATAAAATAATGTCAGGTCCTTCAATTTACTTCTCTATCTACATATATTCCTGAACTTTTTTCTTCTATCCAAATATTTTAACAATGTTTAAACCAGAGGGAAAGGTAAGAATTTCACAAGACAGACCTGAACTTATACTATTAAAGGTCTTAAATTATAACAAGAGAAAAAATTGTAGCGCTTTGAGCAAGCAAAAGGAAAAAAAAATGACCTTGCTATTTGAAGAAAAGAAAAAACTACAGACATCTCATTCTAGTGAATGAAGCTTCTCTAGTCTTACATCATCTTCTCTATTTGTTCTTCCTTCTATTGTTACCATTTTATTTGATTTTTTACGTAGATTTCATGGTGGGTCATGTTCTCCTCTCAATCTAACATAATTTTCTTATTTTTCTTAATGACATTAATTTACAAGAAAAGAAAAGGGAAAAAAAATGAAATATGAATGTATGGAAGGAAGTAGAAACCTTTTGCTAGATGTTGTCATTTACGGTAAGTATATATTCTCCAATTTTCATACATGCAGTTTAAAAATTCATATGCTAATCATATCCTACTATTTTGCTCCATCAATTATTTTTAAACTGATTTAGTTTAAATACTAATTCCTTTACAGTATTAAGTAAGTTATGCTTTTGGACGTGAAATAAGTACAACAGAATAACAAAAATATCTTATATGTTTATTTAATGAAGAATAAAATGAAATATATAAGAAAAAAAGACCAAAATGAATCTTTTTAATAGTTTAAAAACCAAAATGACATATTTTAAAGTTTAAAGATTAAAGTAAGATTTTTTTTATAATTTAAGGCCCTTATAAAAAAAATTAGAAATTAAAGAGAAGTTTAATTTACTTATATGAATACTTACCATATTATTTTTCAAGACATGAAGAATATGATCACTAATCCATAACCTTCTTTGCTTCCCGAATTCTTTGTGGCCCCGAGCAATTTTCCAACCCATTTCTTGTAACAAATCATGCATCCGGAGCGTATTAAAATCATTCGATATAGTTATGAGAGACTTGTCAACAAGAACTCTAATCACATCAGCAAAACAGCCATTATCATCTAATATTTCTTTCACAAAATTTTTAGTCCTACCTTGAAAGAAACATGCTATATCAAGAAATATATCCTTTTCTTTATAATCTAGTCCAGCAAAACTTATCTTCAATATATCTAGAATTTTTTTATTGGGAACTACTTTTAGCTTATTCAGTGCGCTTTCCCATTCTTCTTTGTTCTTAGAATGTAGATGAGAACCCAAAACTTTAAGAGCAAGCGGAACACCCTTAGCATAATTTACAAATTTTCTTGACATCCCTCTGTCATTTTCTCCAATAAAGTTTCTTTTAAAAGCATGCAGATAAAAGAGTTGAAGACCTTCCATTTCACTTAGTTCCTTTAAGTTGTATATCTCCCTAACTCCAATGATATTCCGAAGTACTTGTTGATCTCTACTTGTTATAATAACTTTACTTCCAGAATTTAACCACTCCCCATCTTCAACTAAATGTTCATATTGCTCAAAATCATCGACATCATCGAGAACTATTAGTAGCTTTTTGCGATAAAGCCTTTGCTTTATAGGGTGCAGGTTTGCCAAGTCTAGATTTTTTTCCTTTGATAGTTTACCGAAAAACAACTTTCTCAAATAAGTTGCTCCATGTTTTTCCTTTTCTTCTCTAACATTCGCTAGAAAACAGTGACCTTCAAAATGAGGATGAAGTTCTTTGAATATAGCCTTAGCTAAGGTGGTCTTACCCAAACCACCCATGCCCCAAATCCCTACAATGGGAGCGTGAGATAACAATAATTTCATATCCTTAATGCGATTGTGAATTCCAACTAGATACTTTGAGTCACTTGAAAATGTATAGTTTAATTTTCTCACTATATCATTGATAATGATCTCAACTAACTCAGAATCATTCCTAGAATAAAGGAAAAAAAAAATGTAGTTAATCCTCCAAATTGGAATCAATAATTAAAGATTATACTAGAATTATATTAAAACCATATGATATGTGTTTGGTGTGGAATTTGTGCTCTATAAATATTAAGAAGGATATATACTAATTAAAACAAAATAGAAAATGATCAAGTTAAGCTGTTAATGTAAATATGAGTGGAGCCATCACAACATTTTCCCAGTGTCAAAACGTGATAGGACGATGCAAGCTGCTAATACCTTTTAATATTTTACATGTGCAAGAATAAAATAAAGTTAATAGTTCAAGTATAAAGATATTGAATGTAAACAAACAATTCAAACTGGGGTTGGTGATAAAACCGTCCATAATTAGGGTTAGTAAGCGGGGATAGAATTCTGCTGCAGTTAAAATGACCATATTATCTGAAAGGATAATAACAATAAAGAACTGAAAAATAAAAGACTAAAAATTAAAGTCCGAAATTTAAATAAAGCTATGAGACCAGTGGTAAGGAAAAAAAAAATGCATGATCACTAAATAAACATGCACAAAATCTAAATTAAAAAAGAAAATAGCCAATTACACTTAGAACAATAACAGAAACTTCGAAAAAAAAATAACCTAGTCAAGGATTAAATACACCTAAAAAATTAATCATTATAACACAAAGATCAATATCACAAAATTATACTGAGGAATATCATCAGGGTGGGTTTGAAGTGGATATGGTCATCTCAATTTCATATTTGCGAGTAAAATCTCATACCTATACCCGCCTTATTTATCCATTTATAGCAGCGGGTGGGTTCAGACATTACATGTTATGGGTAACAGGTACCCGCAAGTACCTATATACCCAGACACCTGTTTAGAATATATATATATATATATATATATATATATATATATATATATAAATATAGCTTTAGGCTTGGTTACTTGGGCTTCTTAAGTAATAAAGAATGGGCTTTAGTATTTTTTTTTTTTTTTGCTCATGTTATAGGGGATTGAACAAAAATTACCCCATTTTTGAATATATGGTTTATTAGATATCCCTTTTTGATTTTATTAAAAAATATATTCCCTTTTTAATAGTAATAATTTGTATTCACCATTATAATCTTAGTAAATTACTCATTTACTGCTATTAAGAGGTATTATATGATTTATTTATTATGACTTAAAATATTTTATCACTTATAGACGGTAGCATATTTACTATTATACTCCTGACAAATTACTAATTTGCCACTATTAAGAGATTGTATATGATTTATTTATCATGAGTTAAAAAATTTTATCGCCTATAGATAGTAGCATATTTATTATTATACTCCTAGTGAATTACTCATTTACCACTATTAAAAGATAATATATGATTTATTTACCGTGAGTTAAAAAAATTTATTTCTTATAAATGGTAACATATTTACCATTATACTCTCGTAAATTATTCATTTACAACTATTAAGAGGTTGTATATGATTTATTTACTATGACTTAAAAAAATTTATCTCTTATAGGCAGCAGTACATTACCTTTATATCCCTGATAATTCATTTATTTACCATTGTTAGGAGGTAATATATAATTTATTTATCATGACTTAAGAAATTTTATCGCTTGTAGATGACAACGTATTTACCATTATATCCTTGATAAATTATTTATTTACCATTATTAAGATATAGTATATGATTTATTTATTATAAGTTAAAAAAAAATTCACTTATATATGATGCAACTAGAAAATTTTGTCCCTGAAGATTCAAAATCTATGATTTACAAACTCAAGAAGTCCATCTATGACCTCAAGCAAGCTTCTCGTCAATAGTATCACAAGTTTCATGATGTGATCATCTCATTTAGGTTTGAGGTGAATCCCATTAAAGATTGTGGGTACCATAAGTTCAGTGGGAGTAAATTTATTTTCTTGGTACTTTATGTTGATGATATACTACTAGTAAGTAGTGACATAGGCCAATTACACGACACTAAAAGATTTCTTGTGAAGAATTTCAAAATAAAAGATCTTGGAGTTACCTATTTTGTATTAGGAATAAAGATACATCGAGATTATTTTCGAGATATCCTTAGGTTATCATAAAAGAACTATGTTAAAAGAGTTCTCAATAGATTTGGTATGGAAAAATATATACCAATAAATACTCTAGTGTCTAAAACAGATAAATTTAGTCTCATACAAAGCCCTAATAATGATATTAAAAGAGAAGCCATGCATAAGATTCCCTATGCTACGGCTGTGGGAAGTCTAATGTATGCTCAGGTATGTATACATCCGAATCTTACATTCATAGTTAGTATATTAGGTAGTGTCATGTGGTTAAATTTTTGCCACAAAATTTTACTCGTGATGGAACACCACTCTTAGTTAGCCAACACAACATACACAATCAGGTCTTAGTATTTAATGCACACTCTCGGCAATATTTATCTCACACACTCACGAACTATGCAACATGGAGTAAGTTATGAATGCACACATCAACATAAGGGAACTCTTCCCAACTTTTTATTAATCTCACAAAAGGATACAAGGCAATGTGTAAGACATCACAACCTGATGACTCTGCTTAATCAATCACATATTTGTAAGCATGCATGACAGTTGACACCCCCAACTGCCTAAGGTCGTGCTAGACAAGCCAGCATGCGCCAGCAACTCTCTTGGGCAGTTTCCCCCAACCGCCTGCTGCTTGAAATATATTCTTCATGTGCAGCACAAGGGACAAAGCCAACATCCGACCGATAACCACTCGGTCCTATTCTAGCATATACGCATATATTAAATGTGCCAAGCAGCCATATGCTTATAACCGCCCATAACCGCTTGGACATGTCTCTATGCGCACATGTCAAATGTGCTGGACGGTCAACTGCTAGTAACCATCACCAATCACTTAGTCTACCCATCGGACATGCACATGTAAAATGTGCTTAGTCGTGTAACCGCACCGCATGCATTGACCTACGTGTGCGCGTCTTTCTTCGCACCACTGTGCACATGTACCATCGTAATCATCAGCCATCTCGTACATGTGAGCACACAGCATGCACGGGTTATTGTGCCCTCCCTCATAGCATGTGCAAGTTCTCGAGCGCACAGCTCTGTGTGCGTTGGTTGCCATGCATGCGCACACAACGTGCACGACCTGCCTGGTGCGCCCAACGCTAGGCAGTGTTACTACCATGATTCACCAATTATGCCAACCTTCGAGAAATCCTATACCAATTCGAACCATCTCGAACCAACATGGCACATCTAAGTGCCTGATCATTGTGGCAAGGTCTTGCCTACCTAAGCAAGCCTTGGTCTTCTTGTATGGTTGTCTGCACTGTGTGCATCCCCCACCTTGGATTAGTGTCATGGTGCAATCCTTCAACATGACACAGTTATAGTCACTGATTAAAGGGCTAACAAACCACCCCCACCAGAAGAAACCGACGTCCTCATCGGGAGGGTATCCAAGTAAGTGTTCAACTGGTCTTCAAACTGCCACAGGGTTATCGCCTTCTCCCATGTAGCATCTACCTCACCCTCGCCTTTCCACTGAATAAGGAATTCAATGTGGTTGTTCTTCTTACTAGCAACCAAAGAGTGATGATTTAGGATCTTTGCAATATCTTTCTCAAATTGCTTCCTCATAGTAGGAGGTGCTCTCCTCACCATGACTCGACCCTCCGCTGCATCCTCATGGTATTATTTCAAGAAGCTCACATGGAACGTTGGGTATATCTTGAAATGCTCAGGCAACTATAATCAATAAGCAACATTGCCCATCTTCTCCATAATCTCGAACAGGCCATCATACTTTTATACCAATCACTTATGGTACTGCTAATCAGTTACTTTTTTCCAAATCTGAGGAGTAAGTTTAAGCAACAATTTATCTCCTATATTGAACTTCAATTTGCTTCTATGCTTGTCAGCATATTTCTTCATCCTCTTAGAAGCTTTAGCTAGGCTATCTCGTGCCAGTTCAAAGAGCTCAGTTCTATTTCTAGCAAATCTATATGCCACTGAACAGGACCCTTGGGACTTTTGCTTAGCTACTTCATGTAGAGTCAAAGGTTGTCTTCCAAATAAAATCTCACTAGGACTCATTCCAGTGGCTGAGAATTGATGAATATTGTAGCAGAATTGGGTGGCAGAATTGGGCTACATCAAGTAACTCCACCCAATTCTGTTGGCTCACAGTGACATAGTGCCTTAGGTATTCCTCTAACAACTGTTTCATTCTCTCAGTCTGACCATCTATTTGTGGGTGATTTGCAGAATAAAACTTCAAATTTGACCCCAATATATTGAACAGTGTGGTCCAAAATCTGCCAGTGAACCGAGAATCTCTATCACTCATGATGTCCTTAGGCAAGCCAAAGTATTTCACCACATTTTTCATGATCAGCGCCATAGTAATATCTGTCAGACATGCATGTGGTGCTAGAATAAACATCTCGTACTTGGAAAACCGATCAACTACCACCAAGATTGATCTCATACCCTTCACATCTGGAAACTCCACAATAAAATCCATGGAGATCGACTGCCATGGTTTCTTAGGAATAGATAGTGGCTATAGCTACCCTGCCTTTTTCTTCCTTTCTATCTTATCTTGCTGGTAAACTAAACAAGTTTTCACGTAGGACTCCACCTCATCCTCTATTTTTGGCCAGTAATATGACTTTACACTCCTGGGTGACCAGCCCTTTGTGGATCATGTATTTCTCGTAGCAACTCTCATCTTAGTCCACCACCACTTGGCACATACAATTTGCTGCCCTTAGCATACAACAAGTCATCCTCAATCTAATATCGATGGATTATGCCTTCAACAACTTATTGTTTTAGCTTCAAAAAAAGTGGAATCGAGCAAGGACTGCTCCCTCATCCGATCGAGAAAAGTTGACTATATCGAAGATAATGCTGCTACATATGATTTTATGTCTTTTCTGCTTAACACATCTGCCACTTGATTTTGTGCTTCAGGCTTGTGGACCTATACAAAATCAAATTCTACAAGAAATTCTTACTAGTGAGGTTGATTTGGAGTCGATTTCTTCTAGGTCTTAAAGTAAGTGTTGGCCACATTGTCAGTGTACACTGTGAACTTTGTCCCTAACAAGTAATGTGTCAAAGCATCAAGGCAATGCATCGCTGCAGTCATCTCTTTTTCATGTACTGAGTACCTCTGCCTAGCATCCTTTAGCTTTCTTCTTTCAAAAGGCTAGAGGATGACCATCTTGGATAAGTACCCTATCAATGGCCTTGTCTAATGCATCAGTTTGAATCTCGAATAGCTTTTCAAAATCAAGTAACTTTAGGATAGGTTCTGACGAAACAGCAACCTTCAGTTTGTCAAAGGCCTCCTAATACTAATCTGTCCACCCCTTGTGATCTTTCTTAAGCATATTTGTCAAGGGACTAACTTTTTTGGAATAGCCCTTGATGAATTTTTGATAATAGTTGGCTAAGCTAAGAAAAGATCTCAAGTCCGCAACCTTCTCTGGGGCATGCCAATCAACAATGGCCTTGATTTTCTTCTCACTCATTCGGGTCTACCCCCTACTAATCTAATGTCCCAAGAATTTGACCTCTTGGTGACAAAACTCGCATTTCTCCTTCTTAACATACAGTTTGTATTCCCTTAACTTAGAGAATATCTCTCTTAAATGCCATAAGTGATCATCTAATGACTCACTATAAATGATAATATCATCTAAATATACGACCACAAATCGATTAAGGAACTCATACGACACATCATTCATCAAATTACAGAAAGTTGTAAGAGTGTTGGTCAAGCCAAATGGCATGACCAAAAACTCATATGACCCATACCTCATCACACAAGCAGCTTTCGCTTCATCTCTTACTGTGATCCTTACTTGCCAGTAACCATACTATCGGTCTAATTTTGTGAAATAGGAAGCTTTGGATAACCTATCAAACAAGTCAGCAACATTAGGCACTAGATACTTGCTCTTCACTGTGACTTTGTTCAAGGCTTGACAATCTATGCACATCTGAATAAATCCATCTTGCTTCCTTTGGAATAAAATCGAAGCACCGTAAAGAGCTTTAGATGGTTGAACCAAGCCCGCATTCAGTAACTCATCTAACTGTTTCCATAATTTCACCAACTCTGATGGAGCCATTCTATAAGGAGCTTTGGCTGGAGGCTGAGTACATGGTTCCAACTCGATCTTGTGATCAACAGCCCTCCTCGATTGGAGTTCTCTAGGTAGGTTCCAACTCGATCTTGTGATCAACAGCCCTCCTTGGTTGGAGTTCTCTAGGTAGTTCGGGTGGCATTGTGTCAGCAAATTCATCCAAAAATTCCACTACACGATCAGACACTTTTTTGAATTATTCTGGTTTTATTTTGATTACGTAGCAACGTATGCCTGCTCACCCCTCTTTACACCCGTATTGAATTACTTGGCCGACTGCAATTCAATCTCCTTGGACTTTCTAACATCTGGACCTTTGGACACTGTATAAACAAAGCAAGGGCTTTGTTCATCACCAATCAAAATTCCTTTGATGTGTGGTGCAATGAATGCTTTGGCCAGCCCTAGAAACTCAATGCCAAGTATTAAATCAAAATCATCAAGATTTACCACCATGAAGTTACACTCCGCCTGCCAAGTGCTAACTTTCAAACTACTTACTGTTGAGCCATGGACGGGCATAGCATTAGAATTCACAGCTTTTAGCTTCGTTGAATTCTTCATAATATTTAACCCTAACTGATAAGCAACACGCCGTGACACAAAGTTATTTGTGGCACTCATGTTTATCATAGCCATCATTTCCTTGTCGTTTACCTAAGTTGTCATGTATGTGAGACCTTTGAAGTGAGCCTGTTTCCCCCTTTTGAATATGAGCAACCTTAAAATACTTCTCAACATCCCAAAGGAAGTTCTCTTAGTTAGCCAACACCACACATACAATCGGATCTAAATGTTTAACTCACATTCTTGGCAATGTCTACGTAACACACTCACAGACTATGTAATAATGAGTAAGTTATGAATGCACAAGCTAACATATGGAAACTCTTCCCAACTTTTTTTTAATCTCACAAAAGGATACAAGGCAACATGCAGGACATCACAACCTGATGACTTTGCTTAATCAATCACGTATTTATAAGCATGCATACAAGCATGCATGGCAGTTGACACCCTCAATTGCCTAGGGCTGTGCTGGACAAGCCAGTGTGTGCCAACAACTCTGCTGGGCAGTTTCCTCTAGCCACTTACTGCCTAAAACATATTCTTCATGTGTAGTATAATGGACAAAGGCAACATCTGCCTGATAACTACTCGGTCCTGTTCTAGCATATACTCATATGTTAAATGTGCCAAGCAACCACATACTTATAACTACCCCCAACTGCTCGGACATGTCTCTACACACATATGTTAACTACTGGTAACCATTGCCAAACACTCAATCTACCTATCGGACACACACATGTCAAATGTACTTAGCCATGTAATCGCACTGTATGGATCGGCCCACGTGCATGAGCACTGCCTATCACATGTAGCTCTTCCTTCGTGCCACATGTACCATCACAATCGTCAGTCAGCTCACCTATGTGAGGACACAGCATGCACAGGTTGTTACGCATGCCTTCATAGTGTACGTAGGTTCTTAGGCGTGTGCGCACAGCTTGCCTGGTGCACCTAATGCCAAGCAATTTTGTTACTATGAATCACCAAGTATGCCAACCTTCGAGTAACCCCACACCGATTCGAACTATCTCGAGCTAACATGGCACATCTAAGTACTTGATCACCGTGCCAAGGTCTTGCCCACCTAAGCAAGCCTAAGTCTTCTTGCATAGTGGTGTGCACCATGTTCATCCCCTACCTTGGACATGTGCCATGGTGCAACCCCTCACCATGACATGGTCCTAGTCACCAATTAAGGGCCTAACAGGTAGACACATAAGTAACCCTAGAGTAGATCATTGTAAGGCAGCAAAGATAGTTATGAGGTACTTATAGAGAACGAAAAATTACATGCATATGTATTAGAAATCAAACATTTTAGAGATCATAGGGTATTCTGATTCTGATTTTGTTGGATGTCTAAAAAATAAAAAAACACATAGGGCTATATTTACCTTCTAGCTGGAGGAGCTATTTTCTAAAAGAGTACTAAGTAGACACTCATAGCTACTTCAACTATAGAGAAAAAAATTATAGATTTTTATGAAGCGTCTAATTATGGGATATAACTACATAATTTCGTCACCGAGCTGCTATAGTAAATGGTATAGAAAGGCTATTAAAACTTTACTTTGATAATAACTCTGTAGTTCTATATTCTAATAGTAACAGAAGCTCTTCGAAATCGAAGCATATATATATATATATATATATATATATCAAGTTTTTAACTGTAAAAGAAAGAGTACAGAGTCAATTGGTATCTATAGAGCATATCGGTACAAAATTCATGATTAAGGATTTGTTCACTAAGGGTTTACTGCCCAAGTTGCTTATGAACATACTGTTTATATGGGTATTATATTTCTGTATGACATACAACTTTAGTGAGAGTTTGTATTTTTATGGTATTTTAGTTTAGATGCTCATTTATGACACTTGCTTATTTTGTTCACTATAATCCTTTGGTCACTGATAGATTTTCTTTTAAGGTCTGCTCAATTTTAATA
>JXTB01000230.1:599797-650773 GCA_002914805.1 Parasponia andersonii | reverse complement strand
AAGTGAGATCTATTTGTGAACCCTCTGGTCTTTGTTGGGAACTATTTATTGCACTAAAAATAAAATCATTGATTATTTAATTTCATAGATGGCAAGTAGCGATGCCAGTATTGTCAATACTAAGAACATGTCTAGTTCTCAATAGCTTATTATGGCTATTACTAGAATGTCTATGGTATCTGCTTGTACCATGGCTCAAGTATCAAAGCCTCTTATGGCTCTAGTGGTACTAGCAGTGCACTATAGGGAGAAGTATGAGAAGTTCAATGGGTTGAATTTCAAAATATGGCAGCAAAAGATACTATTTCATTTGACCACATTAAACTTTGCAATGTTCTTGACTAAGGAAGCTCCAAAAATCAGAGAAGATGAGCAAGATTTTTAAGTCTATACTGCAGTAGATGCTTGGAAATAATCTAACTATCTATATCGAAATAATGTAAAGAATAACTTGATCGATTCATTATATAGTGTATATCGTAATAAAAAAATATCAAAGGAACTAGAGAGTCATTAGACCGTAAATATATAACTTAGGATGTTGGTTTTAAGAAATTTGTGTTGAGACACTACCTAGATTATAAAATAGTTGACTCTAAAATAATAATCAATCAAGTTTTGGAGTTTCAGTTTATTCTCAATGAGATTCAGGCAGAAGGGATGGTCTTATATAAACCCTTCCACAACTATTGTTATTGAGAAGCTACTCTTTTCATGGTAAGACTTCAAGAGCTATATAAAGCACAAGCGAAATATTACGAGCCTCAAAAACTTTGTTATTAGGCTCTGTATCGAAGAAGATAATAGAAGTGTTGAAAAGACAAGAGCTACATCTAGTATGTTTGGGGCAAAGACAAATGTTGAGGAGCATGATCAAAGCTCAAAGGCTAAAAAGAACAAGTCAAAGAAAGGGACAAGCATAAATTCCAACGAAAATGCTTCAACTGTAACAAGATGAGTCATATGGCTTCAGAATTCTGACTTCCAAATAAGAAGAAAAATAAAGCTAATATGGTGGATGACATCACAAAAAATGTAGAAGATATAAATATATTTACAGTCATTTCTGAAGTAATCTTGTTGAGTCTAATCTAAGAGAATGGTGGATTGACACTGAAGCTATAAGGCATGTTAGTTCTGACAAGAGCATGTTCACAACCTTTGAACCTATTGAGAATGGAGAAAAACTTTTCATGGATAACTCAACCACTTCTGGAGTATAAGGTTTGAACAAATTGGTGCTAAAGATTACCTTTGAAAAGGAATTAATGATAAACAATGTCATGTACACGCTGAAAATACATAAGAACCTTGTATTTAGTTCAATTTTGAATAAGTATAAATTCTGCATGGTATTTGAGTCAAATAAATTTGTATTGACCAAGAGTGATCTTTTCGTAAGAAATAAATATGAATACAGTAACTAATATTACTTCAATGTCTAGTTAAAAAGTCTTTCAAAAAAAAATCAAAATATAAATAAAGTTTCATAATGAATGTATACATACATCAGTTTGCAAAATTAAAGTTCAATTCAATTAACGCCCGATATAATTTATTCAAGCATGCATATTTCTTGGTACAATTAAAAAGCACATCAACAAATTTCAGATTAGTAATAAACACAAATATAAGCACAAATAAGATAAATAAGTGTAATAAGAAAATATTAATAATGACCAAGTCCAAATGTCCTTTGTAAAAGAGTGTGTAATACTTGAAATAAGTGAGTTTATTGTGAGCAGTACACTTAAAAAGTAAATTAACCTATCATAATTAGGAGGAATGCTAAGAATAACATCCAATTCAGACTCTTCCTCAGTGGCTTATCTATTAGGTTGACACGTGTAAATTTTCTTTTATACAAAAAGAAAAAAGAGAGAAGCATTAAAAGGACAAAGCCTTTCTTTTCAAAGAAAATTACTCATTTGTTAACCCACTTTTGCCTTTTCCTAATCAAACTTATAAATTAATTAATTAAGTGGGATCCCTTTTTTAACTTTTCTATCTCGCCTTCCCCTCTTCTTCTTCCTTGCTTTTGTTTATATCTGACAAACGTCGTACAAATTTGGCAAATGAAAGAATAAATAAACCCATACCCAGATGGGTTGAACCCACGATTTTGAATACGAGTCACCACCAATATCTCATCTTTATGGTGGTAAATAAAAAGAAATAGAAATGTAAGTGACCAATGAACACTAGGAGTCTTTTTTGCATTGGCTATTGAATTTGCTATTTTCTGATTTCTTATCATCTTCTTTTATCTTTGATGGGCTCAGATGTAGAACAATTCGTTTTTTATTTCAAGTATTGTGCTTTTTTCAAGAAAGAAAACACTAAAGCTATGTTTGGTAGAGAGGAAAAAAAGTAGGAGCAAGAAAAAAATTAGGAAAGAAAGAAAATATGTAGGATGAAAAGGAAAGTATTTTTCTTCTATTGTTGTTTAGTATGTAGGAAAGAAATAAAATTAGTATATTTTAAAATGACTATTTTGTCTTTTTATTAAAATTATAAAAATAGTATACAAGATTAATTTAGTAAATTCACTTTAAAACATGAGTAAAAAACTTTTTTTCTCTTTTTTCTCTCAATTTTTAGGAGGAAAATATTTGAGTGGATCTCACCACTTTTTTCCCTCCCATTTTCTTTCCCATTTTCTCTTCTATTCCTTTTTCTCTTCTACCAAGCAACCAAAATATTTATTTCCTTCCACTTTTCATTAAAACTTTTCTTTCATGTCCATTTTCCTTCCTACCAAACATAACCTAATTTTTATATTATGATTTGCTTGAAATATTAGTTTTCAATAAGGAATTTTATTTTATTTTTTATAAATTTTTATTTTCTATAAATACTTAGGCCTCGTTTTGGAACCTGATTAGAATTTGAATTGTTAGAAAATGAAGCTTAAATAGTCATAGCAATGATAATGAGCTTTTTGAGGAAGAAATCAAGTTTGCAGCCACTTCAGACTCACTAGATTATGGTCTTAATTTTAAGAATAATGCTATAAAGTATCAATGATGCCTAGCACCATAATGATGTGTCAGTCTGTTACTAGTTGATCATAATTATAATTTAGGTGGGGCTCAGATGTGATCTAATTTATTAATTAAATCATCCAGTGATAGATAGATATGTCATTATGGTGTTGAGCACTACTAGTGCCTTATAGCATTGCTCTAATTTTAACTGAATTTTAAGACCCTCAAAGAATCTTATCTTTGAAGAAGGCTGAGCTTCAACCAAGAGAACCATATGTACTGCTAATCCTTGACATTTTAGTATCTGGAATTTGTGGATAAGAAATTATGAATGAAGAGAACGAGAAAATAAGAAAGTAGGTCCCACTTGATGGTAGATGAGTAATTTTCTTTGAAAAGGAAGGGATTTGTCCATTCATTGTTTCTCTTTTTTAAATGTGCAAAAGAATATATACACGTGTCAGTCTATTAGATAAGTGACTAAGAAAGAGTCTGAGTGAGGGTTGTTCTTTAGCATTCCTCCAAATAATTGTTACCCTTCCATTATGTAATCTTCTCCAAAATACTTCCAATTTATAAATTTCCATAATAAGGAATTTATTGCTTGGCCTCTTCATTGTTAATAATAGTAAGTAAAAGAATGATTTGGCCTCTTCATATCCAATTTTTGAAAAATGTTATCACTAACTAGCATGATATTAGGATAATGCTCAAAAGTGTTTATTATTTTTTAGATATTTATTGAATATTTTANATACTAATATGACTACATGCAAAAAATCTTAGTATGTAAACATTGAACATGGATCATATGAAATATGTTATTATAATAAGTGTTATTAACAATAACATGTTCTCACAAACTTGATAATATATATATTTTTCAATGTTGAAATAAGTTATAAACATGTATTCATGACTTATATTATTTGAAATGTTAAAAAGTACAAATCGAGAAATTAATGATTTAGGTCATAATATTTTGGTAATGTATTATTATGGATATTGAGAATATATGCTTATAGATATGGAATCTAAAATTTTATTATATAGAGAATTAAATACTATTTAGAGGAGCTACATGAGCTTGGATGATTTAAACTTTAGCTAAGTAATTAGTAAAATTAGTTATTTTATTAATTGAAGACTTCTTGTAAGTCTCATCATCCATTAGATATAGTATTGTATCAAAGAATTAAAAGATATGATTGAGGGGGCGAAATGATAATTTTACATAGCTTTAACAATTATACATATACAAATGTTAATCATCTAATGACATAATTTTAAGATTTATTTAATTCAATAGTGCAACTTAGACCTTCAGTGGAATAAGTCTACAATTATTAGTATTGAGATTTTGTCTATAAAAACTTGGATTAAATAAATCCATTTAGGTCCTTAACTTATACCAATATCTAAGACTGCATGAGATAAACACAATTGGGCTCAATAAGTTTCTTGACAATTAAAAGACAAATGAAAAAGTTGAATTAATAATGAGTCTTTGTTATGTCCCATAGGGCACTGAAATTCAGCCAACCCATGTTGTAACACCTCATAGTTTAACCATATTGTCATATGCAGTTAAATTATGAAGTATTATTCTTCCTTAAACATTATCTTTTATTTTAAAAAAAAAAGTGGGCAAAATTTGAACTTTCCAAAACTTTTGGACAAAGCAACTGCAAGGCATTACTTGCTAAAAGTGACTTTACAAAATGTACAAACAAAATTAGTTTTCACTAGTAAATTTTGCCATCAGCAGTGGTATTTATATTATATCAAAATATCTCAACACAAAAGAAACGTCGCTCATACGTCAAGTTTGCCCACATCTGTATGATCATGGCGACAAAAGACAAGTCATGTAACTAGCTAGTCAATACCAAAATCTGCCTTCTTATCTGTATCACAAGACTAAAATGAGCTAAAACTCAGTAAGTAAAAACTATGCATATTTATGAATGTATTAAAGTCTCATAAAGTTCCCATTGTACCATTTTCTTTCTTAAACATTTGAGTCCATGCATTTTTTTAAAAATTTATTCTTAGTTGGGACCCATAGCACATTGATTGTCCCGTAAGTCGATAGGCCGGCGGAAACTCTGGCCAAGAGTGAAAAATAAGGTGTTACCGTCATGTGAGGTTTTTGAAAACTCCTTCCCTCATCAAAGGAGCATCCCACACCATGCTAATACTATCCCGCTTCAACGAGACATATCATAAGATCTGCAAATCCTGCTTCAACAGGAGAGTCTGCATCAACAGACTTACCTACCCAGCTCCAACAGATTAGCAATTGTCATTAAAACTTATCCTATAAAATTAGAACAATAGTACTCACTTTTAAATACTCTGAAATGAAATTCTTAATTTGCGTGCAAGACGTGCCATGCATATGCTGTTTCATAACTTTCAGGAATAAATAAGTTTCACATAATGACATTTTCCATGTAATTCTTGTGACGCAGTTGTAAGTCTTTACTTACCTCGTGTACTGAATAGAAATTGAAAGTGGAAAGTGTCAATATCCTTTAGAGATTGGTATGCTAATTACCTGTCATAAATTACTATTATTCAAGATGCATATTTTGCCAAAAGAATGCATCAACATACTTGAATAAGACCGAAATCAAAACTTTTACCAATTTAAGAAACTTGATCATAAAATGACTCAGAAATATACAAATTACTTAAAGTACTTAGCAGCCAATAACTAGCATTGAAAAATGGTTCAAAAGTATTAAAATATGAGTGCTAGTCATTAGCACAAAAATTATATAAAATGGCACATAATTTTGTAAAACTAGTCTATTTGCCTCTAAATAGTGTCATTTTATTTATAAACATTTGGACAGCACCTTCCCTATTTCTAGGACATTCTCACATGATTAAAATCATGATTTTAAACCTGTAATAATATTTTACAAGCTAATTCCGACATATACACATCAAAAGAAACATCTAAGATAACATAAAAGTATATTTCAAATCTTTTTCAGTTTAGACAAGTTTAAAACAATTTGTAAACTTGTCTGTGGCTACAAACAGCAACTAAATTAATTGAATAAATAATAGAATCCATGACATATCTATTACAAGTTGAAAAAATCAGATTAGAAGTATAGAAAGCTTAATACACCTACGAAAACACTTGAATCCACAATTAGTAAATTTGGGGCTCTAAGTGTAACACAAATTCCCCACTTTAATTCTATATTCCAGCAATATATAAGGATTTCTAGGACCATTACTCATCAAATCATAGCTTTGGTTTAAGAGCTAACACAAAAGAAATTAACTATAAGTTCAAAATCCTAGATAATGCTCACTTTGACTAGTTTGAGCTTCTTCTAAAGTTGTTACCTTCTACCTCCACCAAACTGATTTTTAAGGCTTAGAATTAGATTTTAGGACTCAAGGAGACCTAAAAAGAACCATTATTTAAGTGGTAGCATATGGAGAATTGAAATTAAAGAAAAAGACCTAAGAAGAAAAACTAGTAAAATTACCTTGACTAGTTTTGATTTATCTTGCTTTCTAAAGCTCCAATTTGAGTTATACCACTTGAAAACTCTACGAAATGATTGAGAGAAATTGCGAGAAGTCTAAAAAGGAACTAGAGAGGTTCAGGTCATGGCTGGAGAGAAAGGGAAAGAAAATGACCAGATTTGGCCCAAAATCAACACTTAATGTCTATGAAAACGTATAACTTAAATTCTAAGGGGTATTTTGCATAGTACTTTCTATGTGTCCAGCTCTAAAATATTTTTAGCATAGTCACCATATTGCTGGACACTCCTATACACTCAAGTATAGCCAAAGTTGGTGAATCCTAGCTTAGAAAGTGAAAACTAGTCATACTTTGACTTATGATCCCATATGATCAACCTTATTGTCATCTAGTGAAACCTAGCCCCATAACCAATCATTAAATATTAAAATAAGTTATTTAGACTCCAATTTATAATGCAAACATAGTATCAATGACTAATTATTAGAATACACAAAGATAATATTACGCAATTAAGCTGAATCTAAGCTAGCTTAGTGTAATTAAAACACAAATCAGTGTTGTGAATGCCTCCTCGTGCTTTCCTAGAGCCGATAAATAAAATGTTATAAATGAGTCATAGACATTGAATTAATGCTATTCGACGTGTTAAACACACAGTGAATTTGGCTCTGAAATGCGTGAAAATTACATTTTACTTAAAAACTACTAGTTGACCATGTTATCAACAAGTATGATCTTAATGCATATAATGCTTCATATGGGGGCATTTTGATGGAAGCTTGGTAACTGTTATTATAAGCAAATTCAATAAGTGGTAGGTATTTGCTCTAAGATCCATGGAAATCTAACACACAAGCTTTAAGCATGTCTTCAAGGGTCTGTATAATTCTGTCTGATTGCCCATCAGTTTGAGGATGAAAAGCTGTATTAAATGCCAATTTTGTACCCATTGCCTCTTGGACACACCTCCAAAATTTTGAAGTAAATCTAGAATCTTGTCAGAAATGATAACTTTTGGAACACCATGTTGTCTCACAATCTCCTGAACATATAACCGAGCAAACTGGTCCAAGTTATAGATTATTCTAACTGGAAAGAAATGAGCTAATTTGGATATCTATCCACAATCACCCAAATAGCATCATATCCTTTAGTTGTCTTAGGAAGTCTAACAACAAGATCTATAGCAATCTCTTCCCATTTCCACTGGAGTATGTTCAAATGCTTTAATTTCTCAGCAGGTCTTTGATGCTCAGCTTTAACTTGTTGGCATATGAGACACTACTCTACAAACTCAACCGTATCTTTTTTATAACCATGCTACTAGTAATGCATCTTTAAGTCTCTATACATCTTTGTAGTACCAGGATGGATAGAGTAGGGAGTGGTATGAGCTTCTGTCAATATCTCCTTTCTAATAATTCCACTGGGCACACAATCTATTTCCATATCCAATTACACCATCCTTAGAAATCTGAAAGGCCATTTCTATTCTAGATTCTCTCTTACTCTTTAGATTCATCAAATAGAGATCCGTATTCTGGCCTTGCTTAATACTCTCTAAGATTGTTGGTTGTAGAGTAAAAGCTACCAATCTTTCTGTTAGAACTATAGGCACAATCTCTAACTCTAACTTATGTAAATCCATTAAGAGATGCTTCATATCAACATACTTAGTAGTCATAGCAGTCAATGATTTTCTGCTTAGAGCATCAGCAACCATATTGGCTTTTCCTAGATGATAGTTAATCTCATAGTCATAATCTTTCACCAGTTTAAGCCATCTTCTTTATCTCAAATTCAGTTTCTTTTAGATAAAAAAGTACTTGAGACTCTTATGATCTGTGTATATCTCATATTTCTCCCCATAAAGATAGTGTCTCCAAATTTTTAGTATAAAAACAACTGCTGCTAGCTCTAAATCATGAGTAGGATACTTTTTTTTATATTCCTTCAATTGCCTAGAGGCATAAGCAATGACTTTATTATTTTGCATCAGAACACATCCTAAACCATTCTTTGAGATATCACTATAAATAACAAATCCTCTTGATCCCGATAGTATTAAAAGTATAAGAGTTGTTACCAAATGATGCTTCAATTCCTCAAAACTCCTTTCATAATTTTTGTTCTAGTGAAACTTCACATTCTTCCTTGTTAAATGAGTCAATGGAGAAGCCAGCTTTGAGAAATCTTCAATAAAGCGTCTATAATAACCAGCTAATCCCAAGAAGCTACGAATCTCAGAAATATTTATAGATCTTGGCCAATTACTCACAGCTTCAACTTTCGTTGGATCCATAGAAATAACATTTTCAGAAACCACATGACCAAGAAAGATAACTTTCTCTAACCAGAATTTGCACTTATTAAACTTAGCATACAACTGTTTTTCCCTAAAAATTCTCAACACGGTCCTCAAATGTTTCATATGCTCCTCTCTTGAGCGTGAGTAAATCAGAATATCATCGATGAAAACTATAACGAATTTATCTAAAAAATCATTAAACACTCTATTCATCATGTCCATGAAAGCAGCTGGTGTATTAGTTAATCCAAAAGGCATTACTAAAAACTCATAGTGTCCATATCTGGTTCTGAAAGCTGTTTTCGGAATATCTTCCTCCTTAATTTTCAACTGGTGGCATCCTGATCCTAAATCAATCTTTGAAAATATAGAAGCTCCTTGGAGTTGATTAAACAGATCATCAATTCTGGAAAATGGATACTTGTTTTTTATTGTGACATTCTTCAACTCCCTATAATCAATGTAAAATCTCATAGTCCCATCTTTCTTCTTTACAAACAAAACCAGAGCACCCCATGGTGAAAAGCTTAGGCGAATAAAACCTTTGTCTAATAACTCTTGTGACTGTACTTTAGTTCCTTTAACTCTGCTGGAGCCATTCTATAAGGTGTTTTCGAAATAGGAGCCGTACTGGGCAATAAGTCAATAACAAACTTTATCTCTGTATCAGGTAGTAACCCAGACAAATCTTCGGGAAATACATCAAGAATTCACTAACTACCGGCACTTCCTCAGGCTTCACTTTTAATTTTTCTCTAGTATCCATTATGTTGGCCAAGTAACCTATCATCCCTTTTCTAGTAACTTCCTTGCTTTTATTGAGGAGATTATTAGAATCATCAAGTTTCTACTAATATCAACAAAAGTGAACTTCTTTGTACTTGGTGACTGAAATACTATCCTTTTCAAATAGCAATCAATAGTAGTATGGTATTTTGATAACCAATCCATACCTAAGATAATTAACTTCAAAATCTTGCATATCTAATACTATCAAATCTACACACAATCTTTACCAGCTATTTGGATTGGACATGCCTTGAGAACATGATTAGAACATAAAGTTTTTCCTGATGGAATGGTCACACAATATTTGAAATTCAAGTATTCTGGTGTTTTGCCTAATTTTCTCACAAACGTTGGTGATGCAAATGAATTTGTAGCCCCTGAGTCTATTAATGCATGAATAGGAATACCAGACATAAGAATCTTACCTACTATAATAGATGGGTTCACCTCGGCATCTTTTTTGGTCATTGTATACAGATGAGCTGGGACTTTCTTCTGCTCCTCTGAAGTTTTGGACAATTCTTTGCAAAGTGGCCTGACTTCCATGTAAGAAGCAAGCACCAGAACCCATTAAACACTCTCCATGATGAGTCTTCCTACATTTAGAACAAACAGTCCTCTGAGTAGTAGTTGATGTGTATGTTGGCTTATTGCTTGGCAATTCTGGGGCTCTTGTCTTTCTCTTTGATTTTATTGTCATTTTCTTTTATTTCCACTAGCCCCTGGTTGAGATCCTCCTCCAAAGATTGTATTTCTCCTTGCCATATTAATATTCCTGCGAATGTTCTGAGCTCTTATAACCCTTAGCTCGACCTCTTCTACTTCAAGAACTTTGTTTGCAACCTCAGCATATGGCATATCGTTATGAGTAGATATTTTAACATCCCTATAAATTTTTGCCTTGAGGCTTTGGAGGAACTAGTTTACTTTTAGCTCATTTGTACTTACCATGTGTGGAGCATATCGGGATAACTCTTTAAACTTCTTGATGTAGTCACTAGAAGACATACTTCCCTATTTTAGATTAACAAACTCAGCAGCCTTCATCATTTTGTGTGCATTGCTGAAATATTTTCTATAAAATATCTCCTTAAACTGTTCCCAAGTAAGCCTATTAATATCAATGATGGATTTCATAGAATCCCACTAATATCTAATATCCATCTGGAACATAAAAGTAGCACATGAAACTTTTTCCTCATTAGGGATTCTAATGTAATCGAAGATACCCTCAATACTCCAAATCCACTCTTCTGCTAGTAATAGATCTGTTTCTCCCTTGAAAGCTGAAGGCTTATTCTTTCTAAACTTCTCACAAGCTAGTTCATCATTTTCTTATCTAGCTATGGCCTGTGGTAGTACTTGATTTCCACGTCTTTCCTCTATTTCTATAAGCTTTTCTAACTGTGTTGCTTGTGTCTCAATCAATTCTATTAATCTACCTATAACAGCATCCTTGTTGGTCTCATTTTCAGTAGTACCACTTTTATCACCCATCCGCTCGCTAGTTTGACCCTTAGCCCTTAGCATGATTCTCTATATAGTTGCCATTTTACTTATATCCACGCATAATAGCCAATAATAAAAAGATAACATATCATAACATATGGCATCAAATTTAATGCAAACATAAGAACTTAAAACTTATTAGCTGACTGAGCTTTTCGTCGTATAATCATACCTATGTAGACAGCCTTTAGAATCGATTAAACCTCCGCTCTGATACCAATACTGTAACACTTTTAGTTTAACCATATTGTCATATACAGTTAAACTATGAAGTATTATTCTTCCTTAAACATTATCTTTTGTTTTAAAAAAAAAGTGGGCAAAATTTGAACTTTCTAAAACTTTTGGACAAAGCAACTGCGAGGCATTACTTGCTAATAGTGACTTTACAAAATGTACAATCAAAATAGATTTTCACTAGTATATTTTGCCATCAGCAGTGGTATTTACATTACATCAAAATATCTCAACACAAAAGAAATGTCACCCATTGGTCAAGCTCACCCACATTTGTATGATCATGGCGACAAAAGACAAGTCATGCAACCAGCTAGTCAATACCAAAATATGCCTCTTCATCTGCATCACAAAGACTAAAATAAGCTAAAGCTCAGTAAGTAAAAATTATGCATGCATATGAATGCTTTAAAATCTCATAAAGTTCCCATTGTACCCTTTTCTTTCTTAAAAATTTGAGTCTATATATTTTCCTTAAAATTTATTCTTAGTTAGGGCTCTTAGCACATTGCTTGTCCCGTAAGTCGATAGGTCATGATAACCTTGGGTGGAAACTCTGGCCAATAGTAAAAATAAGGTGCGACCGTCGTGTGAGGTTTTTGAAAACTCTTTCCCTCATCAAAGGAGCATCCCACACTGTGCTAATATTGTCCTGCTTTAATGAGACAAATCATAAGATCCGCAAATCCCACTTCAATAGGAGAGTCTGCATTAACGGATTTACCTACTCAGTTCTGACAGACTAGCAATTGCCATTAAATCTTATCCTATAAAATTGGTACAATAGTACTCATTTTTAAATACTCTGAAATGAAATTCTTAATTTGCGTGCAAGACGTGCCGTGCATATGCCATTTTATAATTTTTAAGAATAAGTAAGTTTCACATAATGACAGTTTCCATGTAATTCTTATGACACAGTTGTAAGTCATTACTTATCTCGTGTACTGAATAGAAATTGAAAGTAGAAAGTGTCAATATCCTCTAGAGATTGGTACGATAATTACCTATCATAAATTACTATTATTCAAGATGCACATTTTTCCAAAAGAATGCATTAACATTCTTGAATATGACCGAAATCAGAACTTTTACTTATTTAGAAAACTTGGTCTTAAAATGACTCAGAAACGTACAAATTACTTAAGGTACTTAGCAGCTAATAATTAGCATTGAAAAACTGTTCAAAAGTATTAAAATATGAATACTACTCATTAGCACAAAAATGATTCAAAATGACACATAATTTTGTAAAACTAGTCCATTTGCCACTAAATGGTGCCATTTTATTTTATAAACATTTGGACAGCACCTCTCCTATTTCTAAGACATTTTCACATGATTAAAATCATGATTTTAAACCTGTAATAATATTTTACAAGCTAATTCCCACATATACACATCAAAAGATACATCTAAGATAACATAAAAGCATATTTCAAATCTTTTTTAGTTTAGACAAGTTTAAAACAATTTGTGTACTTGTCTATGGCAACAAATAGCAACTAAATTAATGGAATAAATAATAAAATCCATGACATATCCATTGCAAGTTGAGAAAATCAAATTAGAAGTATAGAAAGCTTAATACATCCACGGAAACACTTGAATCCACAATTAGTAAATTTGGGGCTCTAGGTGTAACTCGAATTCCCCACTTTAATTCTATATTCCAGTAATATATAAGGGTTCTTAGGACCATTACTCATCAAATAATAGCTTTGGTTTAAGAGCTAACACAAAAGAAATTAACCATAAGTTCAAAATCCTATATAATGCTTACCTTGACTAGTTTGAGCTTCTTCTAAAATTGTTGTCTTCTACCTCTACCAAACTGATTCCTAAGGCTTAGAATTAGATTTTAGGACTCAAGAGGCCTGAAGCAACTATTATTTAAGTGGTAGCAAGTGAAGAATTGAAATTAAAGAAAAAGACCTAGGAAGAAAAACTAGTAAAATTACCTTGACTAGTTTTGATCTATCTTACTTTCTAAAGCTCCAATTTGAGTTCTACCACTTGAAAACTCTTGGAAATGAATAAGGAAAGTTGAGAGAAGTCTAAAAAGGAATTAGAGAGGTTCAGGTCGTGGTTGGAGAGAAAGGGAAAGCAAATGACCATATTTGGCCTAAAATCAACACTTAATGGCTAATAAAAGGTATAACTTAAATTCTAAGGGGTATTTTAGGTATTTTGCGCATTACTTTCTATGTGTCCAGCTCTAAAACATCTTTAGCATAGTCACCATATTGCTGGTCACTTCTATACACCCAAGTGTAGCCAAAGTTGGTGAATCCTAGCTTAGAAAGTGAAAACTAGTCATACTTTGACTTATGATCCCATTTGACCAACCTTATTGTAATCTAGTGAAACCTAGCCCTATAACCAATCATTAAACATTAAAATAAGTCGATTAAACTCCAATTAATAATGCAAACATAGTATCAATAGCTAGTTATTAGAATACATATAGATGACATTACGCGATTAAGTTGAATCTAAGCTAGCTTAGTATAATTAAAATACAAATCAATGTTGTGAATGTCATCTCGTGCTTTACTGGAGCTGACAAATAAAATGTTATAAATGAGTCCTAGACATTGAATTAATACTATTTGATGTGTTAAACACACAATGAATTCGGCTCTAAAATGCGTAAAAATTACATTTTATCGAAAAAATACTAGTTGACCAAGTTATCAACAAGTATGTTCTTAATGCATGTGCATATAGTATTGCTTTTATAAATATATTCTTTGTCCATTAAGCACACCCAACTCTTTCTCTCTGAAGGTATTAAATATTTACACTGCATCAGGATACTTCGACAAACATTAGTGTAATAACATGCATGTAAATGCACATAACATAATGAATAAGTATGCTACTATGAAAGTTATATTAATGATTTCTAGATGTCTAATATGCAATTAGAACATGTTTATTATTGGCTTAGTATGCATGTGAGAATCTTGGGCACCACACATATACCTTAGGACTGGCTAAAATTCCTTTTTTTAGGGAGGAGCTAATGAAAGGTTCTCTCCTTCTTTGTGTGTTATGTTCAATTTTGATGAAATATTAGTTCAGCAACTACTACATGAAAAAAAAAAAAAAAAAGTGAGAGAAAAATTCTTAGAGCTATCGTTAGAGGTCATTAGAGTTTTTAGATTATCACTTGAATGTTAATTTAAATCGGGGTGTCCACACACCTCTACATCTGCAAACTTAGTGTTTATGAATAAAGAATTATTAGTTGAGTTACGATCTCTTTTTATGTATTTATACCAAAACCAAGATCATTGAATATTTTTATGAAAAACTAATTCCGGAAAAATTTTTATTTTCCAAACTTCTTCTCATCTTTGATTTTATCACATCAACATATGGTAATTTGACAAATCACTTGGGATGAGTTATACCGAGAATAAAACTAAATGTAAAACAATAAAATTACTACCAATTTAGTTCAGACTTCACGGGATCATTCATATCTAAATTACTTACCATTAGTCGTAATCTAGTTGGCAAATTGGATTGCCAATCTTTCTTTTTTAGAATTTAGGCCCCTGACGTCTCTTTCTTGACATTTATTAGTTCTTTTACCTTTTATATCCATTTGCGGATACATTTTACACCATCTTATCCTTAATGTTTCACATGTTTTATGATTTGGTCTTTATTTATTTTTTTCCCCAAAACATTGCACTAATGTTCTCATATTCTTGTCAAAACTATAATGACATCCCCTGAAGCAAAAACATTATAAGACACTTCCCAGGATTAAAAAAATATCGAAATAGCAATAAAATTCTCACCTTGTAGCTATTGTAGTCTTTTAATGCAAACATTTAATGGGATTCTAATATAACCAATTCATGATTAAATGAAAATTTTGATGGATATAATTTTTAGTCAAATTTGACCAGTAGAAGCGGAGGGTGTAATTTTATTAGCTTTAAGAGTGGTAACGTTATTATATTTTGGTCCGTGAATGTTATTACAATTTGACATATATTAGGGTAGATAAATGTAATTTTTTTCCTTTTTGTGTGTGGACTGTTCTTTTACACTTGCGAGTCCTTTAGAAATTTTTTTCGAAACCGATGATTTATATAATAATACTAGAGAGTACCGTAAACAGGTTATTGACAATAGATCCACTCATCAATAACATCTCAAATAGATATCAAATTATTATTGGCTTTAATAAATTTTCGAGAAAAATCCTCATCATTTATTGAATTGAAATATTATTTTTTTATCCTTCTCATACCTTCTAATCTCAAGAGGTCTCACGTGGCATCTATTTGAAGTGTTTTAGATAAAAATTTCAAAATATTGACCGATGCAGTATATTTCATTGGAAACTCAAATGCCCAAATAAAATAAAGGCTAGGAACCAAATAACCAAACAAGTGAAAAGTTTAAGGTCTAATGGCGAAAAATGTCTCCATTTAACAGGCATCTAACGGACTTTTTTTGGTGAAAAAACCCCCAAGTCTGAAAGAGAAATTAGGGTGGATGTCTTTTAAAAAAAAAAAAAAAAAACGTTTGATTGTAATAAATGTCTGTTTTTTTCTTTTTATAACTGAGTATATCTATTCAAATATATTTGATGGATAATAATTTTCAGTCAAATTTGACCAGTGGAAGCAAAAGGTCTTTGTGTAATTTTATTAGTTTTAAGAGCGGTAACGTTGAGGTGGATACCACCCCTGAGTTTACTCTTCGTACACTTTGTTTTAATTAAATTTTTTACTACTGAAATAACCTAAATGAAGTTATATTTTAGTACATAATTTTTTTTTCCAGAAAATCTCTTTTCACACATCTCTGTAAACATTATGTTTAGAAGAAAAAAAGAAAAAAAAAAACTTTCTAAATGAAATTACATTTTAGTACATTATTTTTTTTTATTTTTGAAAAAAAAAAACTATTTTCGTACATCTATATGAACATTATGTTTAGAAGAAAAAAAATTCACCTCCTGTTCTTAAACACTAAATAAGAATTATTACAATCATGAATTCTCAAATTCTAAGTTTTGTGTATGACCCAAATAATTGTACGCTAATTAAATATGTTTTTCAGTGATATAGTACAAGATTTATTTGTACTTGAGATGTTCATAAAATTATAGTCGCAAACAATGAGTTTTCTTTTTAAAAAAATTAAAATTAAAATTTCACTGATGCTCTGGTTTTGGTTTGCCACTGATATTATTACAGTATCTTCATGATAATCAGGGCATACGGTCTTGGATTTTATTGTTTTCTTAACGCTGAGGAATACATTAAAGCACCTTTGGGATTTTTTTTTTTATATATTTTTCATTTATACGATCTTCTTTAAGAACATTTTGGCTTATATATAACAGTTATCTAGAACCCAATTTTCTTCACTAATTTATTGGAAAAAAAAAATTATATGTTGTTTTTCCAATCATAACTCACTCGTCCATTTTAAAAGTGAAGCATCAGTTGTTATTTTATTATATAATGATGATAAAATATTATTACTAGTAATAATTAAAAAAAAAACGCGTCTATCAAAGGAAGAAGAAAGGGGATCTTGAGTTTTCTAGGTTGAGAATAGGAGAAGCACAAATGAAATGAAGTAGATGAAACAAAGATAGAAAAGGAGTGGAAATAGGCTAAAGACAAGGCAGAGAAAGCACAAAATTATATAAACGGATATTTTAGGAATAATAAGGGATATAGTAAGTAGTAATTAGATTTTAAATTTTGATTGAGATAGTGGTTTTAGTAATAGGGTGGAAGAGCAATAGAGCCATATTATATTTTGGTCCATGAATGTTACTATATTTTGACATTTATTAGGTTAGATAAATGTATTTTTTTCCAGAAAATTTTGTACCGATGGTATAGATAATAATATTAGAGAGTGTCGTAAATAGACAGAGAAGACCCACCCAATAGCAACATCACAAATAGACATAAAATGATTATTGGCTTCAATAAATTTTCAAGAAAAATCCTTATCATTAATTGAAATATTATTATTTTATCCTTCTCATACTCTCTAACCTCAAGAGGTCTCAGGTGGTCTCTATGTGTTTCAGATGAAAATTTTCAAAATATTGGCAAATGCAATGTATTTCATTGGAGACACAAATGCCCAAAGAAAGAAATAAATAACTAAATAAAGCTAGGAATCAAATAACCAAACAAGTGAAAAGTATAAGGTTTAATGGCGAAAAAAGTCTCCATTCAAAGGGCATCTAACGGATTTTTTGGATATAAAACCAAAAACGCCCGAGTCTAAAAAGAGAAATTAGGGCGGGTATTTTTTTTAAACGATTTATTTTAATAAATGTCTTTTTTTTTTTTTAAATATAACTAAATGACCAAGTACATCTCTTCTCACATTTGATATATCCCCTTATATACTAGCTCTAGTTAATAAATTTATATTAGTTTTTGCACTAGATAAATTGTATTTGAAAAAGCAAAAGAGACTTGAGAAATACTAAGAAAATAATACGTTAGGTGTCCACAAGAAAAAAAGTTGAGAGCACATATGCAAAACAGGTAAATCATTAGGGATCAACAATACTATTTACCCCAAAACAGAACATATTGGTTACAACAACTCAAAAGGTATAATGGTACACAAACATAAACATTGTAAGACAAATAAATAACACCCAATGTAACTAAAAAGAGGAGTTCTAAAGGATATTGATTTAAGCTTGTGCTCGTAGCTAATCTCTCATACGCCTCCAGGTCATTCAGATTTTTGTTCCTCATGTTTGGACGAATGTCGTGAAAGAAAAGTCTTGATCAGGCAAACCTCTTAGCATACAGTGCACATAACACTCCTGGATCAACGATGGCGAACACTGAGGATGGTGTACAAGTTGCAAGCAAACTTGTAAACAAAGAAGATTAAATATCTACAGTCGATTGTAGATGCTAACGTCTCACCGGAGCCGAGGATGCGGATTACCGCCGGAACAGGCAGGAAGAGAAAGAGGAGATTTATTATCACGAATGTCCACCATGTTCATCTAGCTTTCAACCTTGTTATTAGTGAGGTCAATATCTTAAATATTGCATTTTATTAGAGAAAATATGAATGATAAGAATATTTTGAATATTACATTTTATTAGAGAAAATATGAAGGATAAGAATATTTTGTTCAATTAAATCAGGAGGCTTATTTCAATGGTTGGAATTCTAGACTATTGTATATGTAGTCCTCGAAATTTGTAAACCATATAATCGGTTGTATTTACATTTTCTACTAAATATTTAAATAAAATGCAATAGAAACAAGCTCAATCAAATACCCANAGTTTTCTTATTATCCAAAACAATAAAAACGAAGATGAAGGGCAAAGAAAAATAATAAAATCTTTGACTAATCTACGGAGAAGCTGGGCGAGAGGAGTTGAAGGAACGCCATGTTCGAGTTGTACTGCACAAAGGCCTAAAAGCACTAGGAAGATTAGCCTCATGATCGTTGTCATAACAATAATTCTCATTCAGTCGACCATGGAAAATCCCATAAAGTAAAAAACCTCTTGTTTAACGTTGGCTTCTTCACGATTGATTTAAAAAAAACAAAAAAAAAAAAAAAACACAACAACAACAACAATATTATTACTGCCTTTACGGTAACTTTAAACAGAGACCAAGAGAGGGAACAGGAAAAAAAATTTCAAAAAAAAAAACACGTATTTAATGAGAAAAATATTATTTTCTTCTGTTCACTATGGATTATAAAAAAACGGGTCCTTGGTAACCCGAAAGACCAGAAGGCAGATTTTCTTAAATACGAGATAAGCTAAAGATACATTACTCAAATGTTATTTAGCTACCAATGGTCATAAGACTCGTACACGTTGCTAAAGCCGTATTTTAGTAATCACAGCAAACAACCCTTAAAACCCTCCTCTAGCTCTTTTGCATCCAAGTTCTTTCCTATAAAGACAATCTTGTTTACTCTTGGTTCATTTACACCCCACAACCGATCAGGTGAACCTTGGAATATGTCATGAACTCCCTGTCACACGAACAAATCAAAATTCCAAAAAAAAAAATACATATTTACTGGAGATGCTGGGTAACTTGGATTCGAATATATTCAAAAATCAAGGAATCTCAAGCATACACTTCTGGCACCACCAACGCAGGTATACAGGACAATACAGGAGCAGGGAATATAACACACACTACATTCAAATAGGAAACAAAAACCAACAATTAAAAATGCAACAAAAGGTTTAACCCACCTGGAAAACGAATCTCTCGTCCATACCCTGAACAGATAGAAGACCTTTCATCCGATATATGTCTTCACTTCGTTCCAACAGTAATGTACCAAGCCATATATTAGCCTGGAAGTATTTCAGCCAATGAAAGTTGTCACAATCTTTGAAAGTTTTCGTGTGTTCAAGGAAAAAAAATATAGAAGGTAAGATGGTAAAACATAATTCCTCCAATAAGGAAGTATGCCTGTTTTGAAAGGTCAGTACACATGTTTTACCAAATTGTTTTAGGTGTTTAAACTTACCTTCTCAAGATCTAAGCTACCTTCACAGACTATGCTGACTGAAGAAACACCTGGATCATGAGTATGGTCATGGGAATGGTGGTCATGGTGATGTTCTGCATATAGGTGTCAAATGCAGAGATATAAGTTTATAACTTTATGGAAGAAATAGCGCATAACATAGATGAGAATGAATATGTAATTGCTGAGAACAAACACATCAGTAAGCATGTTAATTGTGATGAATATTTGCCCTGGTACTCAAATAGATCAATTTACCATGATCGTGATCATGATCATGGTGATGGTGGTCATGCTCATGATCGTGGTCATGATCTTCCTTTGTATCTTCAGCATCAATGGCACTTTCTATCCTAGAAAGAACAGACAATTAGCGTGAGTAAACAGGAATATCCAGCAACCATAATGAAATTCAGAAACATCCTTGTTTATGCAATGCTCAAAGAATCCCCAGAAACCTATGAAGTAGAAATTTTGAAATTTTGGCCAAAATAAATAATCATTATAACCCAACAATAAGGAAATGGAATAAGAAAACACCTCTCTAAATCAAAACCTCCAATACCAAGAACATAATCTAAGTCAACTTGTCCAAATTTTGTTCGCTTGAGTTGAGCCATGCCATTGATGTTCTACATTCAAGTAAAAAAATCAAAAGTCAAAACAGTATTCATCGAGAGACGTTTAAAGAAAAAAAAAAAAAAAAGAAAGAAAGAAAGAAGAAGAAGGAGAAAGCAAGGAGGAGGATGCTAACCCGAACTCGCTGAACCAGCAAAGCAATTTCCGGTTCTCCAACAAGATCAGTCTGGAACAACAGGATACTTACATCAGTTGGGCATAAGAGAAAACATCATAATATCTCCCCATATAAAATCTTTATCTATATTCAGTGCTGATCTTCTGGTTAATTGATTATCAATCAGCCAGGTTGTCAAAACACATCGCAGCTAAGAAACATATGTAAGGAAGTCAAGATTATAGGAAGCATTTAAAAAGCTAGAATCATATTTGGGATCTGGGACAAAACCACTGGTATTGAAATCCAGAAAAGAACGAGTCTCTTTGGTACAATCCCCATGACTCAATTAAAGCATACTACACTCTAAGTCTAGTGTCAAAAAACAAAGTAAGATCATGACCACCTTATTCACAATAATACGATCCGCATAAGCAATCTGCTCTACTGCTTCATTAACTACTCCTTTTGGCTTAACTTCATCCAGATGAAATCCAGCATGTTTGGCATCCACCAAAGTGACAACACCATCTAACTTGACATCATTAAAAATTGTATCCTCAGCATAAAATGTTTGAATGATCGGTGCTGGATTAGCCAACCCTGTCAAGAATCGAAAATAGTATAACTCACAGTAAGACAATAAAACCAAAACAATCCAATCAGAATTAATAACTGTCTAAGGACAGAATAGCCCCAAGACATTTACTGTGAAAACTGATTCAGTATCCTAAACTATATCATTTGGCACGAGAACAAACTCCCAACCTGTGGTCTCAATTACAATATGATCAAATTTCCCTTTCTTTCTCTCCACCAATTCTGAGATCATCCTCACAAGATCACCCCTCACAGTGCAGCAAAGGCAACCATTGTTCAACATAACAATATCTTCAGCCCCAGTAGTTTTTGAGGCGACTAAGGAACCATCAATATCTACCTCACCATACTGCAAAAGCAATCAAAATCCCACTGACAACTGTTCATATTTCATAATGAAAATTCACTTTCAACTATCTACTACCTTGAAGAAGCGATAACAACAACGATAATGATAACACAAGCATGAATCACCCTCATACCTCATTCTCAATAACCGCAATCCGCTTCCCATGTTCCGCAGTCAATATATGATTAAGCAAAGTTGTCTGTTGAATTTCGTACAAAAAGCATTGCCGTATAAGTACATCCCAATATTGCATTTCTCACCCATATAACTAAATGAGACTAACAATTTCGAAATTTCCACAATATACCAAATCTTCCAACTTTCTGGTCCGAAATTTTAACATTCCATTAAAAATAAAAAATAAAAAATACTGATATTGTCTCCTACCCAAGTTCAAATTGTGCAAACTATACTCAAAATTTGAAAGAAAAAACGAAAAGGGTAATCAATTTTCTTGTGTTAAAATCAAGAAAAAGGCTGATATCATATACCTTTCCGGAGCCCAAGAAGCCGGTGATTATGGTGGCCGGAATCTTATTATCGGGCGGAATCTTGGTAGTGACATCGGAGCTCTCACTCTGCGACGTTGTAGCGACGGAAGAGGCCACGGTGAGCCTGTGGGAGCCACTCCTCGGCTTCGCGAGGCGGAGGGTAATGAATCTGGAGCGAAACGACGACGTTGAGTAGGAGCTGGCGGGTTGGGAGTGAGGAGTCCTCCTGGGTCTCCATAGGAGAGGGAAATGGACCGCGGTTCGGACCCGGGAAAGCTGTGTAGGGCTCCGGGATGTGAGGCCGATGATTGCCGAGGCTAGGTCCGCTGATATTGAAGCCATGGTGGTGGCTCTGGGCTCAGGTTCTGGAGTCTCGTTCGATGATGTGTCAAGGGCTTTCTGGGGTTTTGGATATTTATTTTGAGGGAGAGAGATTAGAGGGTTTATCAACAGTGGACTCACTGGACATAGCCACAGAGATTTTATTTGCTTGATATTTATTTTAATTTTATTTTTTAGTTTTTATTTTTAAGGAGTATCCTTCTGGACTATTCTCCAACCCAATCTTTAATACTGTAATATGTAAGATATATTTTCTACGTAGCTCTATTTAGATTTAGATTTTGAAAGCAGTATAATAAGAGATGTTTTTTCAAAAATAATTTTATTTTTATAATACAAATTATCTATATATTATTTTTCAACACATATAATTTGTAATACTAAATAAATATTTAAAATAATTTGTAAATTAGACTTACCAAATGTCACAAAAATTGTCTTAAATATTTTCTTAACAAACCTTGAAAGTTTCACATGCCAAACTTACTTATTAATAAAAAAAATTCAAATAAAATTTTTTTCCCACTCTTTTTTAAAAGCCCTCATTTCTTTGTCTCTTGTTTCTTCAACTTTTTACTTTGATCTTCCCAATAATCAATATATTTTAATAAGTGTTCTTTGGGTTCTTGAGAATTAGAGTTTTTATTTTTAGGGTTTTTAAGATCTACTGATAGTTATAGGTTTTGAATTTTTTATTTTTTTTAAGTTCTTGAAAATTAGAGAAAGAGTGGGGTTTTGAATTTTTTATTTTTTTTTAAGTTCTTGAAAATTATAGAAAGAGTGGGGTTCTTTTAGAGAAAGGAAATTAATACTCCTGAATTATCATTTATGGTTTTTGTTGAAAGGAAAAAAAAAAAAAGATAATAATAGAATTTTAAATTTATTGCACGTTCACTTATCACTATATAAACTTGTCTTGTTAAAAGTATTTTGATTATTTTCGATGATTTGTTTAATTAATTATGTTTAAGGAGTATATGAAGAAAGAACAATCTAATTAAGAAAAAATATTCTAATTATTGAATATTATTTATGCTCATTTATGTTATTTTATGTAAGGTTATTTTTTTTCCTAGAAATTAGTGATTGGAGGGTGGGAAGAGAAAAATAGGTGTAAATAGATCCATCCTATTTTCTATTTTTACTATATTTAAGTATAAAAATACATGAAATTATCTTCAAAGTATAGGAATTGACTCTAATTTGATTGGAATCATTAAATATTGCTTTTGGTAGAAGTTTTCCTTTGTTCTTTCTTTAATCGAAAATTTGGAACAGGAAAATTTTATTTATCAGTTTGACTTTTCTTATTTCTAAAAATTATATTGTGACTTTTTTTTCTTTTTGGAGGAAATTACTTTGTAACTTTTCATTCTTTTTGAAGGAAATTATTTTGCAACTCACCGTTAATATTATGAAGACATCACGGTTTGTCTGAGAATGGAAAAACATATTTTAAGAAATTGGCATGGGTACGATGTTCATGTAATTAGTAGTAAAGATTGCCCCAAAAAAATATTGTACTTATTAGTAACATGAGAATTGAAAAATTAAGTAGAGTTGCAGCGGAAAATGATAGCTCGGCAACAATAATTTTAAAAATAATTCTTATCAGAGTTTGTTACATAATATTAATTATCACGGTTCAATTAAATTGGATTGGATTAGATTAGATTTAATTTTAATTTTTTTCTTTTTAATTGGAGAATAGGAATTTAAACTCAGAATCTTTCGAATGGATGCAAGTGTGATTATCATTTGATTATATTATATCTACTGCCACATATTGAATTTGACTGCATAAAGTAAATTAAATAGTAAAATCTACTATTGAATTTGCCAATTTTTTTTAATATTG
Source organism: Parasponia andersonii (assembly GCA_002914805.1). Taxonomy (NCBI): domain Eukaryota; kingdom Viridiplantae; phylum Streptophyta; class Magnoliopsida; order Rosales; family Cannabaceae; genus Trema; species Trema andersonii. The sequence goes on along the minus strand of JXTB01000230.1, from coordinate 626,508 downwards.
TCAATAATATATGACCCATAGCTTGTTTCTTTTTTTTTTTTTTTTTTCTGTTCCTTGGTAAAACCCATTTTTAGTCCTAAATTTTAGACCGACTCTTATTCTGGTCCTGACATTTGAAATAACCCATTTAAAGTTTTTTATCTATTAAAATTTCTCATTTTAATATTTTCTTTCATGTCAAATGTGACAGAATTTATCACATGTTAGTTAAAATGTCTTTATTTTCACATTTCAGTTTTTTTTTTTTTCAATTTAAAGAGAGGGGTGGGCAAAGGTTATGATTTTATTCCAACATCTGTATGATGGTTCATGACTTAAATAAAAGCATTTATTTTCCCACTCTAATTTTTCGAAACTACTGAAGTCATGAATAAAACATGATACATTTTCGTCAAATTTTGATGATGTGGTGACAAAAATAATCAAATTGAGAAATTAGACATATTGGAAGCTGTAAATGGTCAATTCAAAAATTGGAAGCTAAAGTAGGATTCGCTCTAAAATTCAGGCTGAAAATAGGTTTTAGTCTAAAAAAAAAAAAGAAAAATCTTAAACGTGGTAATATATGCATTGCTACCTCAATGGCTTAATATGATAAATTCACACCTGGTTTACAAAACAGTTCTTATATGTGACACTCTAACACCACTAATTCTATTTCAAACGTCATGATAAAAAATGACCATTCTACAACTATATGTACAAAACTAGTCCCATTTTTCCTTCGTTTAACGGTTTAAGCCACAGTAATTTCTTTTTTACAGAAATATCTTATCTTTCTTTTCTTTCACGCATCGGTTTCAGAATTGATTAGTCTTATAAGTTACATTAGAAGATTGATTATTGATTAACTAGGCTTAACCTGCACAGTGCTATTGACTAAGATTGAAGAAACAAAAGAGTTTTAGCAATATTAGTAATAGATACTCCCTTCAAAAAAAAATCAGTAGTTGACTAGATACAGCGTAATTATGGTCTTAATTACGAATTAATTTAATTTAATTATAAAAAAAAAAAAAAAAAAAACTTTGCGTGCACACTCATCAAAGGCCAAAAAGTTCCACGCAGACACACAAGGTCAAGCACAGCGGAGGAGGTGGGACCCGCATCACTACAATACAATGGTGGAAAAGATAAAGCCAACTATTGGGACCCACCTCAACTCCTCTCTAATACAAAGTCTTATCTCCTTCCGCCCCGCCGCACATCCACCGCAACCAAGCTCCGAACCGTTCTCAAGTGACCGCAGCCGATACGTGTCAAGCATCCGTTGGTTCAGACTCTGGCTCGGTCAAAGCGCACACACTCACACAGACACACACACACACACACTATCTCTCTCTCTCCGCGACCGTCTCTTACTCTTTTTAGCTTCTCTCTCACAACATTTTCCTTTTGATCATCTCTCTCTCTCTCTCTCTCTCTCTCTTCAGAACACACATACTAGAATTGATCATGTTAAGGTAGAGCCCCAAACTATTTTCATTCTAATTTCATGTTCTGTCTTTTTATTTTTTAATTATTCTTTTTTATTTTATTTTTTCCCCCTGGAAATCTATTTTTTTTAATTACAAATTATATCTATGTACAATTATTATTTTTTTTTCTAATTTTTGTTTGAAGGATTTTTCTGGGGAAACATAGATAGAATTGAGTGATATATTTTCTTTTTTTGGAGAAAATTTTTTGTATGCTTATGCACATAGGTTTACACTGTTATTACAAAAGTCTATCATGTGTACAAGTATATTATAAGATACTGAAACTGCTGTTATGGCTATGGTGGTGATCAAACCAATGGGGGTTTTCTTGAAAATTTTATTGCTTTCCCTGATTGATAAACCTGTAATTATTTTGACAAAATCTCAAGGATGATGATGACTCTTTGTCATTAGCTTCAACTTCTAATAGTATAAACATAATAAGCACTTGTCGGGTATTGATTTATTTATCTTGTTTGTTTTGATGATTGAATGGATTGCAGTACTGTTCTGCTGCAGTTTTTATGACATATATTGATTACAAAGAATTTTATCAATGGGGGGAGCTTGTTCTAGGAAGAGAGACCAAAGAGAGGGGGAAGATAATGTAAGTGGAGGGGTTTCTAGAAGATATGGGAAAAGTGGGAGTTCCAAGTGGTTGGCAACTTCATTCTGTAGACAATCTAGTGATATTCAACTGGGAAAAGGGAAGTGCCCATCTCTCATGGACTTATGCATCCATAAGATACGTGAGGTACTAAGTTATTCGGGTCTTGCTCATTTCAGTTTCGTTTATAGCTGGGATGATGCCAATTGTATTGTTTTTCTTGCAGGACATTGATAAATATAACACATTCTCAATGCTCCCAAGGGACATCAGTCAGCTGATTTTCAATGAATTGGTGTATTCCCAATGCCTTTCCGAGGTTTCCCTCGAAGCTTTTCGGGATTGTGCACTGCAGGTAGCTTATAAAGCAATCCATCTAGTTAGGTTTTCGATTCAATTTAATTGTTCCTTTTTCTGGCTCTATGGCCTGTTGTTTCTAACCAAAGAAGCTGTATGTAATGCGTTTGACAGGATCTTTACTTGGGAGAATACCCTGGGGTGAATGACAGTTGGATGGATGTGGTCTCATCACAGGGGTCGTCTTTACTTTCTGTGGATCTTTCTGCTTCCGATGTTACTGATGATGGGTTGACTCACCTCAAAGATTGCATAAATCTCCAAGCATTGAACTTTAATTATTGCGACCAAATTTCAGATCATGGGCTAGAATGCATCGGTGGTAGGCTTGCTTTTCTTCATATTATTTTAGTTTATGCCAATGCTGTTTCCTCTCATGCAGCTTGAAATATTTATATTGGTAGGAAAGGGAAGACCATGAGATGGATGCAAGAAATACTAAATTCTCTTTGATTTATGAATTGTAAAACTTGGCGTGATTTTGGTATGAAATGCTGCGATATTGAGTTTGACCCTTTAAAACCTTCATTTGGGGCATATGCCGGTTTTTGGAATAATTTTCTTGATCGTATGTTTTATACTATTTTGGGGCTTGAATACTGGAACATGGTGGTATGAGACAATGTGATTCCTTTTCTCGGGAAGATTTTGCTCAGTTATTTGTCTGACCATAAATGAGTCTTTCAGGTCTCTCAAACTTGACAAGTTTAAGCTTTAGAAGAAACAGTGCAATTACTGCTCAAGGAATGAGTGCCTTTGCTGGATTAGTGAACTTGGTCAAGTTGGATTTGGAGAGATGTCCTGAGATCGATGGTGGACTTGTTTATCTGAAAGGTACTTTCATCTCTAATTGCTTGATGTTATTCTTCTATTCCTCTCCCTCCTTTTGGCTGTGGGAGGGAAAAAAGAAAAAGAAAGAAGGAAAAGCACTTCGCTAACATGTTTTTATTTATAGACTTTGTATGAAACTAATGTAGCATGCCAATTTCTTCACCATAGTGACTTAGCTTATACATATTGTTAATGCCCTTTTACAGGTTTAACGAGGTTGGAATCTCTGAATATAAATTGTTGTAACTGCATAACAGATGCTGACATGAAGCCCCTCTCAGGTTATTTGCAAAAATGCCTTCTCTTTCTGTTTGCCATTAGTGGACTTGCTGTTTTCTCCTGAGCATTCCAGTCTGGCTGAGTTCAAGTTGAGAGCTATCACTCTCAATCTGTCTCCTTCACCTCTTTCTTTTTTCCCTTGATTATGCAGTGGATTTAAAATTCACATCTTTCTTTCCCATCTGAAGTAATTGAATCCAATTAGCATTTTTATGTTGGATCTATTGAATGTACTGTATTTAAGCTTTCCATTTGTTGCAACTTTGGTTGATTGTCCAAATTATAACTTATATTATATATGGTATTTCGGAAATGCTTTATTGCCTTCTATGTCAATCTCATAGTTTTTCTTGCAGTTCAGATTTCTCTCCCTCTCTACATGCACACACACACTTGCACATAAAAAACAATAGTTGAATTCGGTCTGATAAAAATGTTTCATGCATATATACTAAATATAAGCATATATCTGCATTTGATAAGTTTTGAAATAGCATTATATTTCTGAACGTGTCAATTCTGCTAATTACTTATTCAATTATGTCTCAGGGCTTACAAACTTGAAAGTATTACAAATTTCCAGCAGTAAAGTTACAGATTGTGGCATTTCTTACTTCAAAGGTATCTAGTAAAGTTTCTTGTCTTGCATATCAGCATAAGAGAATATTCAGTTTTGTCAACTGGATATTATGGTTGTGTAGGCAGATGTAATTATTGAATTTGATAAGCAATTTTATATTTACAGTTCCTCTGATGGATCTATAACTTTTTATTAATGCCTCACAGGTCTTCACAATCTCTCTCTGTTGAACTTGGAGGGATGCCCAGTTACTGCTGCCTGCTTGGACTCTCTTTCAGGTTGACATTTCCTCCTATGTTTGGGCTATTTTTGGAACCATTAAATGTTTTGAACTTGTAATATTAATCAGGTTTGTCATGATCAGGTTTGTCATGATCAGGTTTGTCAATTGCTATATTGTTTTGCCATTATATTTTGTTTCTATGGGCATCTCCAACCAATGCTAATCACATTTTTGTCTCTATAAGGATTGGACTTGAATTTAGACCTAGTTCATATATGTATATATACACGTTTGTTTGTGTAATATTTCACTGGTGATATAGCCTTATATATGTGATTCTGATTGGTGAAACAAGATCTCTTGAGATTTCCCATGTTATTATCTACTAAATGATAAATATAACAATTCACAACAAGAAGAAAGAATACCACTCAATTTTCCAAGCTAAAATTCCATGTCAAACTTTCAATTATTTCACTTAATATCTTGTTTTCTTTGTGTCAGCTCTTGCAGCTCTTCTATACCTGAATCTCCGCAGATGCTGCCTTACTGACAATGGTTGTGAGAAATTTTCTCGTAAGTAGTTTTTAGATTTATTAAGTAACTCATCTCAGTGTGCTTGAGTTATAGATTTTCGTACCCCTAGGTGCTTTTTGGTTTGTAATATTTTTGGAAAAATTTAACTTATTCTTGACTAAACTCTTGAATTTCTGCAGGACTTGGGAGGAAACTAAAAGTGTTGAACTTAGCTCTCAATGACATTACAGATACTTGTTTGGGACACTTGAAAGGTAGTTAACCTTCAACCTTTATATTTATATAGGTTTGGCGCACTTGAAAGGTAGTCAAGCTCAAGCACTTGGAGGTTCAAACTTGAAAGGAAGTCTTGTTAAAAGAACCTGCATACTCATGTACAGGAGTATATTGAGTTATGCGTCTGATATATATTAATGGGCTTGCTGTAACCAGGTTTAACAAGTTTGGAGAGCTTGAACTTGGATTCTTGTAGGATTGGTGATGAAGGGCTGGTAAATTTGACAGGTCAGTGGGTGGAAAATGTATACTTTCTTATGTTTCTGGTGTTTTTGTAGCTCAACAAAATATGATCAGTGGCTGGAAAATGCATACTTTCTTATGTTTTTGATGTTTTTGTAGCTCAACAAAAATATGATCGCTTACATTTTCTACTTTTGACATAAGTAGAATTATTCACCAAAGATGAGAGTTCCAGTTGACCGTCTTATTTATTGCATAATTATCCTGTGCAAATAAACAATTCTGTTATCTTGCATAATCATATAATTTTCCATGGAATACGAATGAATTGGTCTCTTGATTCTTCAAAAGATTGATTTACAACATGAAATGGACTGTCCTATGTAGAAATCTTTGTGAACTGCTATTCATCTATAAATTTCTTGAAAGGACAAAGCAAGCATATTCAGTTCTTCTAAATTAATGTTGATTTGACATCATTGTGGGCCCCCCTGTGTTAATATCTTCTTTGTCCTTCCTTGTCTACGGTTAATTCTGAATTTTGTTTGTTACTGGTTTGCTTGTAGATCTTAAGCAATTGAAATGTTTGGAGTTGTCTGAAACTGAAGTTGGAAGCAATGGGCTCCGCCATTTATCTGGTTAGGCTTTTTATCGTTCGCCTGTAGTTTAAAAATTACAGGCCGTTCTTTTCTGATGCTGAACAAGTTATTCTGGACTGTAGGTTTGATAAATCTGGAGAGCATAAATCTATCATTTACTGTAATTACTGACGGTGGTTTGAGAAAACTGTCTGGGCTTACATCTCTAAAATCACTTAACTTGGATGTTCGCCAAATTTCAGATGTTGGACTAGCAGCTCTTACGAGTGAGTATATTTGGACAGTTCTGAATTCCAATGCATAATATCATCTTGGAATTTGAGTGATTAGTTCCTGATTGATTTTTGCTTTGCTGTAAGAATTAAACTTGAGGCCTCTTATTTACGTTCATCTATCGTATGCACAGATATCGTCATGTATCTTGATTATGAGTCAGGCTGTTATTGCAAATTAATGCATATTCAATTTTGCCCTCAATGTTTCAGCTTTGACTGGCTTAACACATCTGGATCTTTTTGGAGCTCACATTACAGACTCTGGAACAAACTACTTGCGTTGTATGTTACGAAACCCTGTTATGGTTTAGTCTTACAGAATGATTAAAAAGTTCATTAGCTGTCTGCTATGTTGAAGAATTATAGACCAGCATTGAGTTCAACGAAAACATTGTGAAAACCTTGTGGCAAGCCACTTGTGATGCATGATTGTTTAGGGATTACATACATTACCTAGAAAATTATTGGCCTCCTTTAGGATAGTAATAGAAATTCCCATGTTGCATCCTTTTTGATATTGCACAATATAATTTTCACTTCATCAAGTCTGCCATTCGGAAGCTTTAAATTCCTTATGGACCCACTCAAAACAATTTCCGAGTCTATGGAACCACATACTAAACGTATTTCTTTCAGAGTTTTCATCCTGGACTTAGTTATTGTTTTTCATTCAGCTGGATTTGCCTTCATCTTGAACTTGTGTATTGTTTCTGCAAGTGACACTTGGCTTTCCACATTCAGAAATTAAATTGATAAAGAATTTGATAAAAATACCATGCATTTCGTTGTGCATTTGTTCCACACCTTTGAACATGCGTAGCACATGTGAGAATTTAGTAAAGGAATGGAGAAGATTATATGGTGAACTGTTTACCTTTTGAAGAAGGAAAAAGAAACTTGGTGCGAAGTTTAGGACATATTTGATAATGTTGGTCTTGATATGTTCAGACTTTAAAAATATGAGGTCCCTGGAAATTTGCGGTGGAGGATTGACTGATTCTGGTGTAAAGAACATCAAAGATCTGTCATCCTTGACACTCTTGAATCTATCACAAAACTGCAACCTGACAGACAGGACCTTGGAGATGATTTCAGGTAACACATAATTTTATGTCTGCTTTTACCGGATTGTTGACAAAATCTACCATGCCACCAGTGTTTCATAATGCACTCAAAACGCTGGAAACTTTGTGTATAAACGAGTACAGTTCATCTCTTCTCAACCTTAGGGAGTGTCTTGATGTGTCACCGGAAAAAAAAAAAATTGTCATCTATTAGAAAAAGCTACCCAATGTATGAGACTCCAAACTAGACACAAATTCTCATAGCAATTTTTTTTAATTGGTTTTTAGTATTTTTACATTAAAAAAAAAATAATTCTCGTCTGATGACTCCGATCCATGAAAATGCAGGGCTGACAGGATTGGTCTCTTTGAATGTATCAAATTCTCGCATAACCAGCTCAGGAATTCGACATTTGAGAACACTTAAGAGTTTGAAGTCACTGACATTGGAGTCCTCCAAGGTGACAGCAAACGACATCAAGAATCTTCAGTCAAATCACCTTCCTAATCTGGTGAGCTTCCGACCCGAGTAGTCATGGTGGAGGTTGTAGATGAGCCTGTAAGCTACTCTCAGCATGGAGAGATAAACCTTTGTACATATATATAAGAAGAAAGCAAAGGAGACTAAGTGGTAACTGTAGTTATAATATGGACTGCCCTTGTCTCCAAGCTATGTTATGAGCCCTCTATGCTTTATGTGAAGGTTTCTTCCGAATCGTTTTCGGTTCGAAAGAGTGTATTTATATAAGCTTCCTAGGCATGGGTCCTTTGAGCAATTTGGTTATTCAAAGAAATATCTTTGTACATATGTTCTGTCGTGACAGATGCTGTGTCTTAAAATATTCAGTCTATCAGTTGTGTGGTGATCCGTTTACATGCAAATGCAATTATGAATAATATTATGTTATTCCTAAGTTATTGATCAACAAGGTCTTGTGTTTCTAGATCAAGACATTGTATTCTCTCCGTGGACAACGTAAAAAATTAATAAAGTAATTTTCTTGTTTTGGTTAATCAATAATTTGTTTCAACAATCTCAAGTTGCGAAGGTGCGTTTATTAATTGGTCCTCAAAGTGTCATAATAAATGTTCACATCATATAATGCTGTCACTTTAAAAGAAATATATATATCATTTTCCGAAATCTTCTAGAAAATTTATTTTAGCCAAAGGTTATATTAGCATTTCAATTACTTGCATTTCAAGTCCATTTTCCTATAAAGGTTATATTAGCATTTTCATTTTGAGAACAGATTTGATCTGACAGTACGTACACAAGGAACTAATCAATTCAATATCCAATTAGATTGGATCGGTCAATTTTTGAGTTTTCGGAATTAAATGAGATAATTCAAAGTCATTCGGTAAAATTATTGAAAATCTGTATATAAAAAATGAATTATACGGACATGTAATTTTAAAAGTTCTAAATACTAAAAAGAAATAATCTTATTAAGTATCAATATATAATTAACACAAGTATTCAGAAGTCTCATCACGAGAGACAATAGAAAATATTAATTAAAAGAATAGTAAAAAGAATGTAATGATGTTAATTGGATCGTACTATACCGTTCCAAGTACATTTTGATGTAGCACATTCATATCCTGTGTCATACGTGGAGTTATTATTGTGTTTGTCTATTTTTACACATAATTGTACATGTTCTCGTTATGTTATTTTTATACTAAATCATGCTCATTTTTAATATTGTATTATTTTCAGACCTAATCGTGTCCAATTTTGATATTGTGCTATATTTATACCTAATTATACACGTTTTGAATACAATGTTATTTTCATGCCTAATCATGTCCATTTGTCATATTGTGCTATTTTTGTATCTAAATCATATTTGTTTTTACATCATAAATTATTTTTGGCTTAATTATTTCTATTTTAGAACTCTTATTCTTCCTATGCCATAATCAGGCTCATTATCGATTTCTTTTTCCCAAATTTAGTCCTTTTAATACTACAAGTAAATATTTATTTTGAGTGATTATAAAAAAGTATATATCTTAATTGTTGTGTAATAAAAGAAATTATTTGTAAAATTAAGATGAGTTTTTATATAAAAAGAAGTCTCAATAGAATTCTAACTAGTAAATATAGGAAATGATAATTAATTTGAACTTCTATAATTTGTGTATCTTCCAACTAGGTGGGTGCTTACCCAAAGTATCACATTACATGACTCAAAAATTAAAGCTACTTTACTTTAAATATCAAAGGTTAATGGCACAAATGGTCCCTAAGCTATCTAACCTATAGCAATTTGGTTTTTAAAATTTCAATTGTAGAAATTAAGTCTCTGAATTTTTCAACTTATAGCAAGTTGATCTATAGACTATTTAAATTAAAATATATTGTTAAATTTTTTTATTAATAATACACGTAAGGAGCACATGGTGCCATATGAAAGTATGTTTAAAAAGTAATTTGAAAATCTTAAAAATAAAAATGAACAATCATATAAAAACTTTCTCTAAATTTATAGCTCCAAGAATCCTAAAAAAATACAAATAATATATCTTTCATTCTCTCTAAATCTTTTTGTTCTTTATTTTCTTTTAAATATACTTTTAGATGCTATAACGTGCTTCTTACGTATGGTCTTTGTTAGAAATTTAATAGCATGTTGCAATTTAGATAGCACGATGACCAAATTACTTCAAATTAGAAAGTTCATGAGTTTAATTACCACAATTGAAACTTTGAGGCCAAATTACTACAAATTAGATAATTCAAGGACTATTTGTGCCATATACCTAATATCAAGATACAACTTCTATAGTTTGAGTATAATCGAATTAGGTTGGTACCTGCGCAAATTATAATTTTTCTTCTTTAACTTTTTGAGGGCTTTGTCCCCAATATTTTTTAGGGATAACTGCCAAAAAAAAATTCTTTGATGTATTACTTTTTTGCAATTTTAACAGTCTTTTAGGTTATGCAATATTATTCTTCCATATTTCAAAGGGATATTATCATTTTCATACCCTGTATTTTGATATTTTATTCAAATTATACTTTCTATTTTGGTTATTATCAACATTGACCCTTAGATTTGAAATCTGTTACAAATTTATACCCTGACACCAATTTAGAGCAATTAATTTACTAAGTTGCTGTTTAAAAAATTGAAAATAAACCATATAAAAACTGATCCGAGAATAAGTTTATTAAATCATCTTGGTAAATTAACTGCTCTAAATTAGTGTCAGGGTATAAATTTGTAACAAATATGAAATCTAAGGGTCAATATTGAAAATAACCAAAACAGAAGGTATAAACTAAACAAAGTGTCAAAATACAGGGTATAAAAATGATAATTTCTCATATTTCAAATCTCGACAAATTTGTATTTTAAGTGTACAAATTTGGTAATTTGTGTTAATTGTTTTAAATTATTTTCAATAATTTTTTTATTAGTCAATAGAAATAAAGCATCCTCAATTTAGATTCTGTATTTAGTAAGAAATTTGTTAGTTAATTTATAAGCAGAATGCATAAATTTATAGATATATGAAATGTGAAAGTATAATTTTATACAAGCCAAAAAATATGGTTAAATTTTCAGAAAAACTATACTTAGANATAAGCCTATCTTTTAACTCTTTGGCCCAAACTTGTTAAAAAAAAATTTCTTTTAAAAAGATATAAAATGACATACTACTTATATATTTATTTATTTCCATCTAAAAAGTATTTTCATTTTTTTTGTTTGTAATTTTCTTTTTCACATTTATTGAAGTGAAATTACCAAATTTATATATATATAATTTTGGTTCTAAGTATATTTTTTGCAAACTAGTTATTATTCTTAACTATGCATGTAGTTCCTATTATCTACGCATGTATTGACACATATTGTACATATACTCGTGTCAATCCAGACATATTTACTTATTATGTCGTGTTGATTAATTATTGTGTCGTACTTATACTGGTCTATTGATGTTGGTTCATTTTAATATCACTAGTGTCGATTCACATGCCCTACGAATTCAAAAACACTAAAAATGAAAAAAAGAAAGTACTAAAAAACCTTTATATGTCCAGTAGGGATGAGCATTAGTCGGTTTGGTGGGTTGTTTTAGACCTATCAAACTAATCGATCCGTTTTTGATTTTGTAGGACTCAAATCGAAAATCAACCGACTAAGAAAAATATATAAAATTATTAACCGATTATTTAGTCAGTTCGATTGGTTTTTAGCTGTAAAAATCAAATATTTTAATTTTGAAAATAGTTGGTCGGTTTTTTTAATTTTTTTAGCTCGTTCAGTCAATTTTTTGGTTTAAACAAGAGAAAAGAACAATTTAAAAAAAAAAATTATTGTGTTTCTTGTTTTTTTCTTTTAAAGAATGTTTTGATTTTAAACTACAACTACTTGCGAAATAATAGTACAAAATCACCATAAAATCATAAATATAAAATTCAAATGGATAAAAATAGATTTAGATATATAAATCAAACTTAAATATTATAATTTAGGTGTTAGATAATTGCAAAATAAAACATTCTCGGGTCTAAATGGAGTTGATAAACAATAGCATTTAGGTTTAAGAAAAATTTTAAAAGATTATCAAATATTAGTTTTAGGAAATCTTTTTAATATTATATAGTATTTCAATATTTTAAATATATAAATAATTAAAAAAATATATAAATATAAATTAAGGTATCGGTTCAGTTAGTTTTATACCAATAGGTTTAGAGTTAAAAAAAAAAAACAAACCAAATTAACGTGATTTTTTAGTTTTTGATTTTTCCATTTTGGTTTTTTTAATTTTCAATCAGTCGATTTTTTCGTTTTAATCGGTTTAGCGGTTTTTCGGCACACTCCTAATGTCCAGATATATATAACACAATGAATTTGTCAATAGATTTGGATATATCCAATTTTCATTGGTCATTTCTAAAGTGATACTGTCAGGATAAATAGTGTTGCTTATGACATTATAAGATGCATGCACCGGTCTCGAAGTATTATGGCGAGGATTATTTGGTGTTTTAATTCTAACTTGACAAAGTGGAGGCGAACTCTTTCATTTTATACTTGTCTTTGGATGACATTAAAAAATTGATTTGAATCAAATTTAGATTCAAAATCCCAGAGAGGCAATTTATTCTACAAGCGAGTGATTTCACTGTTCAACACTTCTAGTACTGCACTCAAATTCACATTGTATTGTACTCTAGTCAGTTTAAGATTAACGAAACTTGTCGAGGACTACTCAATTTTATTTTTTTTTGTAAGTTTTTAAATTCTAAATCCCAAAACAGCGTTTTTTTTTTCAAAAGAAAAAAAGAAGGGACAACTACATTTTGTTGGAACATTCGTTTAAAGAGTGAAACTTTGATCAAATAGATTAGGATTTAACACTCCCAAATCTGACGCTTTTGAAGACGGGGGTTTAAAACCCAAAAGCTGGTAACCTTTTCAATAGAATGCACAACTTGATTGATAAAACATAAATGAAAAATAACAAACTTGAGAATTTAGATCGCGTGTTTAGACTTGAGAGTCAGTATATTTACAGGAGACTGCATTTTGAACAGGCACGCTAGCTTAACTAGCTCCGGGAGAAGAAAAATCCCGGTGAGCAGGACATATGGATTTGTCGAACAAAATGACTAAACATGAGAAATGTCTTAAGAAAGTAATATGAAATATAAAAACAACACTGATATTCAACAGAGTCAAGGGAAAACATAAACGAAAAACGAAACTCCCTACCAATGTTTTCTTTGTTTACCTTACAAGAATTTCTACCCAAAACGTTTAATCTAGATCTTTGCACAATGTTCCTCGAGTAAATTACATATCATGAACTTTTAGCAAAAAATTACATATCATGAACCACGAACTGCAACATAACCAAGAAAGAGATGAGTTAATTAGCCAAATGAGCATATAAAGTATAGGCAAATTTTAACCACATGCAAATCACGTGAGATTAGAATGTTCACTGTGAAGAGCATGCATGTGTCTTGGATTTAGAACCGGCAGCAGCAAAATGCATACCTAAATATAGGAAGTGGGCCAGCAAGCCAAGCATATGTAAAAGAGCTTGTAGTCTGGCAGCCTATTGATCATCTTTGAGCTTGATCTGAAGCTGCACCTCCAACCGGAGTAGCCGGAACGCTGCTCGCTGACCCATTCTCAACTGGCGGAGGCACACCCCATTTGCCTTCAGATTCGAGAGGCTCAAATACATGGACCCCACCATCCGATAGTCCTAAAGCAAACTCATTTGGTTCTTGTGGGTGGGCGGCAATCACCAGTGGCTGTACATTAGAAATGCTGCGTGGAGGAAACAAACTAATTGATTTAACTATGGGTTTTACTCTTCTTTCTTTCGTTTATTTATTATTGGCAGGAAAAGATCAATTGAGTAAAAAGAGGGAGACAGTTTTTAACATTTTTTAAGTCTTTTACTACGGAGCAAGCAAGTACCTGATATTAGCAGGAAGATAAGCAGAAGGGTTGATACGACATCGTAGTCTAAGATTAGCAGCACTAAACACACAGACTGTGGCATCTAAAAAGCAGGCATATACCAGCTGGCTGTCGCATGAGAATGTTGCATGAGAGATTGATGCAGAAGATTCACGTGGGATCCACTGGGAGAAAAAAAAAAAGTAAATTGTATATCAAGCTCAAGTAAAAATCTTAACACAAATCCCCAACTGAAATAAAACGCAGGTCCAGAAGTGCAGAAATAACAGAACTCCAATACAAGCCTACTTAAACAGTCAGGCTTGTGTTTCATGTTAGCTAACAATTTCCTAGAAAGATGAGATACTAACGAACAAGCCTGTCAATAAGTTCTCTTAAGAAAACATGCAATTCGGTGGACAGATACCTGCTTTGTGCATTCTAGCTTTGTTGTTTCATATATGGCAAGTTGACTCTCATGCACAACAAGGAAGTGCATCTGGTCCTGATGAAACTGTACACGGGTATCCGACTGAGACGATGGCGTCCTCCCAGGTGGAATCTGCAAGAATCTGTTCCTCTGTTTTTCCCATCCATCTGAGTTCCACACACAAATCTGGAAAAATGAAAGAATCACTTCAGAGTTATGACTGTACTAGAGGAACAGAAGAATATCAAGGGCACAAACGAATGAAAAGTCTAGTAAGGAATTATAACCTGAGCATCTGCTCCAGATGAAACTAGCATGTTCAGTACGTGAGAGAAGGCTAGGCCTGTTATCCTTTTAGAGTGGCCTTTCAGCTTGCTCTTTACCTGCATCAAGAAAAACAAGATCAAGTAACAAGCATCTAAAATGACTAGTACAGATAAACATCCACATACTGGATATGTCATACCTCATCTACCCGCACATTGTAAATCTGAATCGTGGAATCATCCATTCCAATAGCAATAATATTGTTATCTTGAGGATGGAAGGCAAGAAACGTTGCAGCAGGTGGTGGTGGCATGAAAGTTGTCATTGTCTGCACTTGCCAACAAGCAGCAATTATTAGTTGAATTGAATGTAAAAGAAGATAAACGTCTGATAATATCAGACTCGAATTTACCTTGAATGTCATCATATTGAAAAGGGAAATCTTTCCACCTGATGCTGACATTACATAAGAATCATTCTTGGACAAAGCAAAGCAAGGCACAGCCTCTTCAGGATTAGTGTCAGTAACATCATTGGTCATTAAAATACCACTTGTTGGTTGCCACAATTGAGGTGAAACACTGGCCGTAGCCTGCAAACAAAGAAACCATCACGTTGATAATTTGAAAATTCTTCAAATTGACAAAGAAATTCTCCTTTGACTCTTAAGATAAGTCTCATTTGGTTCTAAGATGCCGGCATGTACTTACACGACCGGTAGAATTACGGTCACTTCGTTGCCATTTCCACAGCAGATGAATAGCATTTGACGCTAATGCTAAAATAGCATTACCAGAATTTGTATATATTAACCTTGATATCTGTAAAAGCCAAGCAAAAGATATCACATCCAACTAAAAGCTCGTTTAGCAATATGAATCACATTAAATTAGTAAATATAAATAAAATAATACCTTGGTTACCCTGAGGTTTTCTTGGAGCCTCAAAGACCGACATTGAGAGTGTTCATTAATTTCAGTCAGCTTCCAAATCTTCGTTTTGTCATTTGATTCTTCAGCAATTCTAGGTTTCACATCTCCCAAGTTCCGGGCGTCCCCATTCTGGTATAGATAAATATGTTAGTAAATTAAATATGCAACTATAAAAGCTCTAGTTCTTCAGGGAAGACACAAAGATACTCGTAACACTAGCACGAAAAAAAAAAAGGGTAATGGAGCAAAGGCTACAGATATGCAGTGAAAAAACAATGATCCAACAGGTATAACAAGATAACAAACCATTCCAGCAATTGTAACTACAGAGGTAGCTCTTTCTGAAAGTCCAGCACTGGTAGCAGCGGCTGAAATTGGGCTTACTGTAGGCTGGAAGAGTCATAACATGCATATTAGGCAATTTATTAACAACCATGAGGTACCAAAAAACTAATATCTGACAAGGCTACCTTTGCCACAGCCTCAGAGGTCCTGGATGCGTCATAAGAAAGATTCTCAAAAGTCCGTAGCAACCTAAGTCCATCTGTATTTGCCAAAACTTTAATCCCATTATCATTGGCAGAAACAGCCAAAAGACTTCCATCCTTGTTAAAGCGGATACGGGGGCTCGCCTAGGAAATAGCAAAGAAAAGAATAGGAAATCATTATCGTAAAAAGGTAGTGTCCTAGTTGAATTTAAGGTTAATGAACTTACTGGAAGTCCTCCATCAGCATCAACCGTAGTCAAGAGTTGAACATTGTCCATATCCCAGAATTTAATAGAGAAATCATCTCCAGCAGCCAAAAACCGATTTTTAGTCGTATCAAATTGCACAACACCCAAAGAACGCTTGCGGAATCCTTGATAGGTCCTCTTCACAGCCCCTTCACTTTCATTCCATTCAACAATAAATGACTCCCCGTCTTTACTTGTCCCACATGAAAAGAGCCTGCAAAATTACCACCCAGGGAACGGAGGGGGGAATCAAGCTATAGCCATGCACCAACAGCATAGTTTCAATAACACGAATACAGTCAGATGAGGCTACTGACCTTGTACCGTCTGCACTGTATGCCATGGTCGTGCACCAGCGGCCAGGAGCATCGTAGTCAACTCGAGATCCCAGATTGTCATACAACCATGCTTTTATCTTACCATCCAGGGCTGTTGAAAAGATAAACTGCAGCCNCAAAGGATAATAATGAGCTTAATTGTCATTCCCAGTACAAATTTTATGGTAGGGTGTCAAAAACAAAGATGGATGCAAATAACAAAATTGTACCTGAATATTTTCCTTATAGTGGGGACAGACAGAATAAACAGGTGCCTCATGACCTTCAAAACTGTACTGTTTAGCACCAGTAGCAGCATCCCACACCTGAAATTAGAAGAGAGGAAAATTTTATTCCAATCAGGTGACTAAAGAAGATAATTTGAGTAACTAACCTTGATTGTCTTGTCATCGCCACAGGTAATAACACAAAGTTGCTTATTGGGATGGGAGAATGCTAGATCATTTACTCCACCAACATGTGCATCAATCTACATTAAGCACACAGTCAATGTCAATATGAAAACTGAGAAACCATAGAGCAAGAAAGGGGAAAATTTCTGAAACTTTCAGTTAAGTATTAGCTACCTCCAAGTGCTGTCGTACATCATCACCCCCTTGATAAGAATATATTTGAACAATGTGCCTCGAATATGCAACACCTGAAATTGGAAGATTAAGGACAACAATATTATCAATGTACCATTTCACGCCTAGAAATAATTCTAGGGATTACATTACATCGATCGCTGAGTATTCAGTTACAGTAAGCTTACCGAATAAAGAGCCATCAGGGCTCCAAATCACACGGTTTACTGAAACACCAGGATCCTTAACTAAGGCAGCCTAAATTTCACAGAGGACATACAGTTAAGTATCCAGAGCAAAGAATACACATTTTTGCAAAACACCCTAAGAATTAGAAGGGGTGAGCCAGATAAAGAAAGAAGAACAGCAGTAAGATGGAACAAACCTGCAGAGCCATTGAACAAGCACTAAGATCCCAAACTTTGAAGTTCCGCAAAACCAGTCGCTCCCTTGATCCAACTTCCCACAACCCTATGTCCCCCACATTGGTACCAACTGAAGCATCAAAGTAGAAGTAGCAAATAGTCAAATTTCAATCGAGTAAGAACTAATCGAAAGAAATTGACCTACTGTCAGGTAATAGAGTCCTAGTACTATAAATAAAATGAAGGGCAGAAGACAAACCAAGAAGTAGAGTCTGCTGAACAGGGTGAAAATCCATGCTCATAGGTGATGAACCCTGATTTAAAGTACGTGTAACTGTTTTTGGCAAGTCATCAGGTGCATTAAAAGCCTGACTATGACCATGTCCCGGAAATGCTGCCAGCACATTAACAGGTAGATTAACCTGCAGAAATGACACAAAATTAAAAAAACAGTTTCAAAGACTGTTAGAGAATCCCATTGCACGACAGCAGGAGAAAAAGTATATGGCTTGGCAAATATTTGGATCACCTCATCAGAAATTCCCATTGGCCTTGTTCTTTTAGAGACATGATCAGAATCTCCTGATGGATAGTCCACAGAAGGATTAGTTGGAGGAGTCCTCGGATGCTTCAATGCAGCTATGATGCAATAAAATCACTTAAATCAGAATTTTGACCTACATGCCATATTAGAATCATAAAACAAGAAACTTAAGAAGCATAAGCTTACCTGGAATGGATGGAGCACCCAAACCAATAGCTCCGCCAGAAACAGCAGGATGAGTAACAGTAGAAGGATTGGACATCCAACCAGCAAGAGGTGTTGGAACTGGTGCCGGTGCAGGTTGAAAAGGCTGAACAAATGAAGTCAAGCCCATTAATGAGAATTTTCTGAAAATAAAACTAAATAAGTTTTACCAGCTAAGCTAAATAGCTCACCCCATGTGCGCCTAGAGGTGGAAAGCCTCCGGCTTTTGGTAATGATCCAAGAAGAGGATTATTTGCGGGTGATGGAGCACGCGCACCATTAGGTTGTCCACATGAGTGATCCACAAAAAGAGTTTTTATATCTGGATTTGGTCTTGGGTTCTTACAAAGTTGATGCTGCCAATTTAAGCTGTGATGTAAAAAGAAAATCAGTTATCTCTCATAGCAAAATGGGAAAAATGTACTAGTACAATAACTTATGTGTCAAACAATCTATGCCAGTATCAGTGATAACAAACTGTGAAGGTACTACTCCAGTGCTGGTTCTCAACGGAAAAAGATATAAATGCCCCCACATCGTGAAACCTAAAATCCAACCACTAACACTGAAGGAACAATAATTCTTACACCACAGCATGCCACTTTCGGCAGTCTCACATGGTAAAAACCAGATTTTACGGTCAATGCAGATATGAATACATCTTCTATGATTATCAGTTCTTCAGAGAATCGTGACTACCAAGCATAACAAGTGTAATAGAACCATACCCTGCAGCAACACCCTTAATCATATTGAACAACAGAACAAGGCCCACATCTAAAATACATCACGGTACTGAATAAACTTACCTTTGATTAATGAGGGTCCTCAGCCTGGAATTTTTAAGTTGAGGAAATTGCAATTTGTCACGAAATAAAGGATTTGCTTCTATCAGCTTCTTGAGCTCAACCAACATGATTGCCCTGGCGGACTTGGTATCTCCATACTTGGATAGTTGTTCATTCTCTCTTATAACATATGAAAACATGTGAGTTGGCTACAATTCTGTCACACCAAAACCATTACTACTAAATAAGTGACAATCTTTCCATACCTAAAATTCTCTAATGTCAATAGTTGCGTGATTTCCTTGAAAAGTTCTTCATTAAATGTGGCAAAGACCTTCAAATCCTTCACTAATATATCCACTGCCTTGGACCGATCATGCCTAAAAAAATCCAAACAATGTCATCTAAACGAAATTGATGCACAAATTTCCTTTTCTAGTTATATAACAATTGGCGTCATAATTAGCGTCATAATTAGGACGATGAACTTGACTTGAAAGATTGCAAGCTTACTTATCAAGGGCCTCCAGGTACTTCTGCTTCCTTATCTCAAAAAAGATTTTCATGGAATACCGATTGTCGTCCACTTTTGTGAACCCAGAAAGGTACTTCTCAACCTCATCCCAATTGCCATTATGAACCTCATCCTCGAAATATTTCATATTAAAGAAAAACCCAGATTCCTGTTCCAGCCTATTTATGCAAAATAAGCACATAATAAATAAAAATTAACAATCTTTCTATACAAATAAAATAACCAAATTAAATGACAGTTAGATTTACTTGTGAACAGTCTCTTTGAACTTTTCTTCGTCTAGAAACTGTAAGATCAGGAACACAAGCTCCCTACTAAGCGATGACATCTTGACCGGCCCGTCTTCGATTCCAGAAACCCAAACGAATATCACCAAAAATATTACTAGATCTGCAAACAAAAAATAATAAACTCAAAGGGGAAAAAAGGTAAACACCAAAATTTGAAAAAGAGTCCTCCAGAAACAGCCCAGAAATTCAAAAGGGTCAAAAAATAAATAAATAACTCTAAGAAACGAAACTCACATACGCAGAAACTAGATCAATTGAACTAAACCACCATTTTTGAACAAAATGATCACAAAACGACATGTAAGGAAGTAAAATTCAGGGTTAAAAAAATCAATTTTCCCGTCCTTTATTTTTTCAATTTTCTCTTCAAAGGATCAAAAAGACAAGGAAATAAAGCAACTTTAGACCCATAAGGTATCGTAGATGCAAATCTCCAAAAATATATAAATATAGATATATTTATAAGTGAGTAAATTTCTAAAACCAAAAATAAAATAAAAGTAAAAAGTCGAGCCAAAAAAATAAAGACGAAATAAACAAAAATCTTAAAGTAAAAGATATGCGAAAAACACAGAGAGAAAGAGACAGAGAAAGAGGTAGGAGAAGAGCTTTCTCACCTTGAGGACCAAATCAGAAGAATCAAAACAAAACTCAGACCCAGACCCAGACCAGGAAAGAGATAGAGATAGAGATAGAGAGAGAGCTAAGACGAGCTTTCTCTCTCTAGAAACTTAGTAAACTCTCCCTCTCCCTCTCTAAAATTAGTGTATTATTTATATATATATATATATGGAAAGGAGACATCAAAACTTGCAGAAATGGTGATTTTTATAGGAGGAGGTGACAGATAAAAGGGGATGATAAGTAACGTGGATATTGGGCGATAGCTTATTGAACTTTGATACGTTTGAGTGATCTGTAGTTCTACTTCTCATATAAGTACAGATGGACGTGGGTCCAACTTAGCCGGCTATCTTTTGTCGAGTTCATCGGCGCGGAATCTGTAGCTGACAGGTGTCCTTCAGCTTAAGTTGGGGGAGAAGACTCTGAGCTGTACTCCGATACGGCCAAGCATTGTACTCTCAACTGGTACTCGACCAAACGGCTCAGTCTGTTATTTACGATCTTGACCTTTGAGTTGATCCGACGGTTACGAAAAAAGAAGAAAAGTACAACTGAAAAGGAGGTGAAAATAACTTGGAAAAGCGATTTTCACACCCTCTCAGATCCCCCAAGAAACGACAAGCCTTTCCCGAATTATCCCCATCAACCTTTTGCCCCTAGAAATCGCAGAATATAACGATTCTTGCCATCGAGCCATCCTTTTTTAACCTTTTTTTTTTATAAATATTTATTTTTTTCTTTTTCTATATAAAAATTAGCCAGTCCTGTTTTAGATTGTGGGAATGGCTAATAAGCCAGTCTTCTTTAGTTATGGTCCTCAATTGAGATGCGCTACTTATTATATATCACGTGATACAGTAGTACAGATATGATTGCGATATGATAGATTACAACGTATCGTTGAATTTATCCAGTTGAAAACATGCAAATTCATTTATCGCGAGAAATTGGATTTTTTTTTTGGGGGGGTTTGGGGGTGGGGTTTCATGTATTTTGGGCCAATAATTTTAAACGAAGATATGAATATAATAAGTATGGGGCCCCTCCTTCTAGTCAGTGATGTATCGTTTTTTGTCTTTATCAGATAGCACGTAATACGACGACATTATTCTGTAATCAGAAAAACGTCAATATAAGCGTGACCTAATTCAGCAAATACTATTTATGATATTTATATCCATTTTTTTTAAAGAATTAAATCACGCTTTTTTTTTTTTTTTTGGAGGAACGCACATTATTATGTAATAAACATAGAGCTCATTTGGTTTTGTATATTGTATTGTATACGTTAAACATATGATTATGATGTTTAATTACTTTTTTCCCATTGTCTTATAATTTTTTGGTCGGAATGCTTATCCTATTTTGCAAGCAATATCCATTTATGATAGAAATAATTGCTTCCTTAAAATAATTGTAATGACCTAATTGGTAACGAAATTATGGCTGGACATTAATCCGTGACAAGATATACGGATCACAATTCACAAAGAGTTTTGACTCGAACGATTCAAACTCGCTTTGCTATAGTAGTATGGACTGTATGGATTTATATTCTGTCGGGTGGCACTAATGGAAACAGTATCGGGTGTTATCTTATTCATATCAACAATTTTCAAGATTGACAACCAAAACTTTAGGGTACGCTTTCATTTTGGGGGTGTAACTTTTTCTACCACCCTAATACAATTAACTATGAAGCGAGGAACATGTAACACGTAGAATCCAAATAAAGAGGTAATATATCTACACATAATTTTTGTTGTTCTAGAGGCTCTGTTGGTCAACAGGAGCAAATTAAAAAAGATGCATCTGTGTGTATGCATATACAGGGGCGGAGAGAGAAAAGGCTTAGTGGGGACATATGCTTTTATTGGATTTTGGGGGAAAAAAAATTGATGTATTTTAAAAGGAAAACAAATTGTGCCTTTACTAAAAATGAGCTAAAATATTCCTATACCTCTGCTGAAAATTGACCAAACCCAAAATTATACTAAAGCTTTAAACTATATTGATCCAATTTTATCGACTATGACTTAGGAGACTTAATGCCCATGAATTTATTGGTGGCTCCGATCTTGTGCGTATGTGGATAATACTTGGGTACTAATTATTATATATATTGTATATGATTTTTCACTATTTAATTAATAATAATATGTAATCTATTTATGATAAATTTTAATACACTAACTAGATGGTAATAACTATACAAAAACTTTAATACAATAGTTAGGATATATAATGTTATTTATGCGTATGTGTATACATATATCTTGTACGACTTATGTATTTTTTATCTTTTTAAGATTTTCTTTTTGGGTAATACTTTTTTTTTAAAAAAAATAGGACTTAACTAATAATTTTCATTTATTACAAATTAAAAAAAATACTTATTGCTACAAAATCTCCATTCTACCCGATTAGAAATAATAGACTTTCATGTCTATTCTCAGTGTGATTCGAATCTAAGACCGTGATATTAAGTAGTAAGGTTCTTACCACTTAAGCAACTCATTTCTTTTTTTTTTGGGCAATACTTTTAAGATCATATATATCAAAGTTTTTATCCCAATGGTAGTTGGGTCCAACTGCGGGTTCTTTTACTCATTGTTTCTAAGATGTAATTTTTTTTCTTTGAAATTATTAATGGGTAGGGTGATATTCCACTACAATATCTGATAAAACTATGTGTATAAGATATCCACGATTGAAATTGAAGCGTCCTGTCATTTATCTCAAAGTAGATTTCCATTACATTAAAAAACAAATAGCTTTCTATATTTAGCATAACTAGCACATTATATCTTACATATCAATTCAGTTATTGTAGTCAGATAGCTCAAAATTGGACACAGAAATTGGGTTCATAGCTAAATTTGCTCTCTAACGATTTTGAGAATCTTCTTGATCATGATTAAGTGATTCCTAATAATTAATTATATTGGTGAATATAATGACGAAAAATTAATCATAGAAAGTAGATAATTCGATGAATAACCGTAAACATTGGTGGAAGTTACATATCTTTTAGTAATAACACTGTAGGCCATACAGGGTTCCCAACTTCAATCCCATTTTTATTTTGTACTAACCTATATGGCATCTAATTACTTGGCATGGCCACATCACTAAAATCCAGTTTGGTAATATTTACTTTCTTTGTTTTGCAGATATACCCTTCTTCAAAATTCTAGTCTGTCATCTTAAGTACAATTGGAATATATATTATAGGTCTAGTCTATACTAATAACTCAGTCATTAATTACGTGAAGTAAATATTCGAGTCAATTGTGTATACAAGGAGGAAAAAAAAAAAAAAGAGAGAAGGATTAGGCATTTAGGCTGAATAAGAAAAACTCCCATAGATATCATGAAAGAAGCATTGATCAGTACACTCAATTCTACATCTCTATGTCGTTTCATTCGATGACGTTGTCTTCTATTTCTTTTATTCTTGGTTAAGCTAAAATCATCATTTTCCTTTAATTTCATTTCTGTTGTGTTTGAACAGCCTACTACATTTGACCTTTTTTCTTTTATGAATACATTTTAATGTACATTTCCTTCTATATATATATATATATCTATATGACACCAATCCAATAGATATTTTTTTTTTATCCTATGTATAGGTATCAATTTAGCCAATGAAAATTTAACAGGTACATTTTTTTATTGTAAAAAATAAAAAGAGAGAAAAAATATTAATGATACATGTCTTTTCATGCACTTCATTATATCCATTAGATTACCATCTAATAGTGATCTAACGGCTAAAAAAAAAATAGCTACCCATAGGTAAAGAAAAAAAATACCTACTGGATTGGTGCCCTATATATATATATAGGGCACCAATCCAGTAGGTATTTTTTTTTTTTACCTATGCATAGGTATCAATTTGACCAATGAAAATTTAACATGCACATTTTTTTATTATAAAAAGTAAGAGAGAGAAAGAGCATTAATGATGCACGTTTTTCATGCACTTTATTATAGCCATTGGATCACCATCTAATGGTAATCCAACGGCTAAAAAAAAATACCTACCCATAAGTAAAATAAAAAAAATACCTATTGGATTGGCAACCATATATATATATATATATATATATTCAACCACTTCCGTTTCTTCTTCCATCACAAGCGATCATTTTACAAAGAAAAAAATTAGTAAAACTTACCAAAATCATTTTAAATTTGTTGTGAATTGATTTTTGAAGGTTTGGTTTGAAGAATTGTAACTAACATGAAATATTCACCATTCCGAAGAGGAAATTATGAGAATATATTCTAGTAATGTGGTGACACTAAGTAGGACCTCGTGTATGTCCACATAAACAAGTTGGGGCCTAATATTTTTGTATTTTTAAGGGTTTACACTAAGGATCCCACTTTATATACAAATTTTTGACATCATTTGATTTAATTTGTGAATTGAAATTTATTACAAATAGTTTTAATAATATTTATCAATTATATTAAAATAAATCACATTCAACATCAAATAGCATGGCATAAAAAATGTGAGATATGAAATAGAATATTTAGCGTCATCCATCTTTCAAATGGGGAGAGGAAGCACTTAAAATGATTCATATATCATAAATAATTTTTCTCAATATATAAATTACGGTTTTCATCTTCATTAGGACAAAATAAAAAATGGTTTTAGGTTAATTAAGAAGGTGTTGATGGAAGTTTTATCAACAATAAATTTATAAATAATTAAGAGATGTGGCTTGTGTAAATTGAAGTAAATAATCAAAGCAAATAAGGAGAGAGGGATTTATAGTGGTTCAGCCCCGAAAAAGATAAGCCTATGTCCACTGTTTTCTCACTATAATGATGAATACTCAAGGTTACAATACTCAAAAGTTATTGAAGAATGCTAAAGAATTAGACTACCCAAAGTTTGGAATACCCTAAGCGTGTGTTTGCTCTGACTTTTATTCTCTGTGATTTGTTTCTGCCCAAAATTGGTGATGCCTTCTTCGGAACATAGAGCCCCCTTTATATAGATTGTAGTGACCTTATGTCCCAAGGTTCCCTATGTCTCTAGGATCCTAATTGTATAAACGGGTAACTATACAATTGGGTAACATAAATTAAGTAACAATACAATTGGATAACTACTCAAAAAGGATAACTAGTTAATCGCAAATAGGAGTCTTCAGTTTCCCTTTCTTTGTAGGTTTCTTCCACAGCATTTACCTATTTCCCTCTTCTTGTAGGTTTCCTTTATAGTGTTTTCGTGTTTCCCTTTTCCTATAGGTTTCCTGTTTGTTAAGGAAAACTGCACGGAGAAGGTCACACAAAAACCTGCGGAAGAGGTCGCATATAAGCACCACGAAGGAGGTCGCATATATCCTTTTTGGAGGAGGTCGCATATAATACTCATGCGACCTTAGGATTTTAGACCGCACAACAATTGCCCCCAAGCTCCATTAGTTCTTTAGGACGAAATGGAGCTTCTAATTACCATGCGAACTTGTGACATCATAAAACTTGTGGTTTGAGTAATTGAAGATCCGTCAAATCTTCTCTCGAGATCACGCGTATCTGTCAGAACGGAACACGTGTAGCTAAGAGCGAAATTCGAGGAAGCCTGAATGATGCCAACCGTCACCGAATCTTTTCAAATTTTAAATAATCCTGACTTTTCGGATAGATTTAAATCCCGCGCAATCCTTAGCCTTCAGATTTAAAATTCGAATCCTCTGATCTACGGCTGCGATCTAATGGTGCTTAGGTTATAAATATCAGAAACCAACTGTTCCTATTTCATTTCCGTTTCTCTTCTGAAAACTTTAGAAAATCCTCAGAAATCTCAAGAACCCTAGCGCCGTCCTATCTCCCAGGTCGCTCCAACCACTGCTGCTCCTCTGACGGTTCCGAATTAACTCAACTCCCTCCATTGAAGAAAGGTCAGTATCCTCTTTTCTTTCATTCTTGAAAACTTCAATCTGGGGATTAAACTTATTTCACCGAAGTGAAATAAGAAATTTATTTTTATATTCTTTAGTCTGTAGAGTAGAACTGCTAAAAATGATCCTATCTTCAATCTCTAGGGTCTGATACCCTAATTTATTCTTACTGAACTGACTGCTCGAACACTTCTGATGAACTGCTCGAACACTTCTGATGAACTGCTCGAACATTTTCTGATGAACTCGCAGATAAACCTGTCTGTTTAATGTAACCTTAGGATAAATATCCAGTATAATGGAAATCCTTAATATCTGAATCCCTGTGTATTTCTTTTCAGATGTCTAGTAGTGAGGAACTTTTTAGGGAAGGAAATGCCTTTTCCGGGGAATCCGGCTCAAACTCAAGTGTTAGCACCATTAA
>JXTB01000230.1:562800-589356 GCA_002914805.1 Parasponia andersonii | reverse complement strand
ATTATACAATTAGAATCCTAGGGACATAAGGTTACCTTTACCTATATAAAGGGGACTCTATGTTCCGAAGGGTATTCCAAGTTTGAGTAATTCCAAGTTTAGAGTATTCCAAGCTTTGGGTAGTCTAAGTTTTTAGTATTTTCAATAGCTTTTCAGTCTTTCCAATTTCCAGACGAGATTGTAACCTTGAGTGTTCATAAAATAGTGAGAAAACAGTGGACGTAGGCTCATCTTTTTCGGGGCTGAACCACTATAAAATCCTCTCTCCTTATTTGCTTTGATTATTGATTCAATTCACACAAGCCACATCTCTCGATTTTTTCTAAATTTATTGTTGATAAAACCTCCATCAACATATAATAACATGTTACATGTGAGTTCTATAATCAATTGATCGATCAATAATGAATTATTATATGATATTTCGATAGGTATATATCCTTGTATTTTTGTTTTCCTTTTTTAGTTTCTGTCTAAATGAAAGAATGTATTAGAATAACGATATATATTCTCGCATAGAAAAAAAAAATTCTACAAATACTACGTAACTCTCGACGTGCTTGAGTACAAGACAATAATGCGAATAAAGTGGAAGTTATGTATAATTATAGTCACTAACTTACATTAAAATCAATCACTTTTGGTTGGCTCATTTGTCATTTCGGTGAAGAAAAACGATCCCATGAAAATGACTCATGTATGTTTATTGGGAATTTTTGTGATGATTACTGATGATGAAGCACTTTTTTAGCATCAAATATTTTTTCGAATTATATTAAGATTAAGTAATGCGTGAATTGAGAAAATTTTTTTAAGTTTAAAATGGTCATTATCAAATATCAATTGGTATCTACCCTGCTATATAATTCTATCCATTTGTATTTTATTTACTTAATCTCAAGGAGAATCACTTGTTTAGTAATTCCTCTCAATTGAGATGCATACTTAAATTTTAGAATACAAAAATATTAGCGCTTAGCTCCACAAGTTATAGGAAAACATTGACCTAATAGAAGTGAAGGCTCCAGGTACGAGCCTTTGTTACTATATATGCCACTACCACTAATGATAGGAGAACTTTACTTATCTCAACAAGAACGAGTAAAGATCAAAAGTTCTAATTTTCAAAAGAGAAATATATATAATTTTAGGAAAATATTTTCCTCTTTATATATAGGTTTCCAATCCAATATGTTTTTTTTAAGATATCATTAGATATATTATTTTTTTGTTATTAGACTAATATGTTATCATAATTTGAGCAGTTAAAAAAAATAAAAATAAGTACATATTATTTAATATGTTTCTTTTTTTATTTTTTACTATGAAAAGACATGTTTGACCAATTTTAATTGGATAAAATAGTATTCATAAATATTTTTTAAAAAAATACCTACTAGATTAGTGTCCATGTATATTGAGATCTATGATATTTTTTTCAATGTCTTTTCCCTAAATCTTTTTTCCCCGTAAAATTCATGAGCCAAAGAGACGTAATGGCAAGATTTTACTTAGATACACTTTTAATTTTTTTGTTTATTTTATTAGAGATTATTAAATTTTGATAATAATAAATATAAATAAAGAGGAGAGAAAAAAATATTGTTTTTTACTTTTTGTTTAAATAAAATTTGGAAGAAAATTATTTTAAAAAACTTGTTTGCAGTTTATCAAATAAAAACAAAAGAATAATATTAGGAACACTAATATCTTACACTACATAAAGTAATATTCGTTTCAATTACTTCTTTTTTGAAAGTGGGATTATATCATTTAAAATTTTGTGAATAATGTAAGTTTCTAATATAAAATTTTAGTGTCACAATCTTTATCTAAAAAAAAAACAAGATTAACAAATACGTTAAAAAAATTGTAAATTATTTTGATTTATTAAAATAGAAAATAAAAGTGTGATTAAAATTAAATTTTAGATTCTTAAAATAGCATGTTGCCAAAAAAAAAAAAAACAACAAAAAAACACAACTTTATCCCTAAAAGACGTATAAGGATAACTTGGAACTTCGTACATTCTAATTTCTATTCCTAGTTTTTTTTTTTAACAAGTTTCTATTCTTAGTTTTTTTATTTTTTAAAAAATTGTTTCTATTCTTAGTTTTATTACTGTGTATAAATGTCTTTTATGGGAAATAACTTTTACCTTATTTATTCTTTTAAACTTTTACATTACGCTCCATTTGTTGGAGTGCAACTAGCATTCTGACAAGAGTTTCTGACATGTCACTTTCACTAAAATATTTATTTATTTTTGGTACGTCCAATTTTTTTTTATGACTAAACAACCAGATAGTCAAGCTAGTTAGCTCATCAGATCCCCAAACGACCACCACCAATTTATCGCGGGAAATTTCTGACCGTGTCGTGCGATAAATTGACGAAAAATACTTGTAGATGGGAATAAAGGATTCTCGCATTTTGGCATTTGAGGAGTTATAAAGTTGATAAATTGATTCCTTCCCTCTCTACTTTTTCTGGCTTGAGTTGTCAGTTGTCAGACAGTGGGTCTTTTTTATTAGGAAGTGGAGCTATTCGGCCTATTCTATCAATGACCATTTCTTATTTATTTTTTTCTGTCTTTGAAAGTGACCCGTCTAGTTGTCCAGATTACTAAAATTGTCAAAATAATAATATTATTATTATGATAACTGTATAAATAATGATAAAAACATTCATTTTATCCACATTAGTAAGATATAAATATAAGGTATATTTACTAATTAGTAATATAGAAAAAGAAAAAGAATAATTGATTTTTTTTCATGTATTTACATGCGTAATTATACATAAAAGAAAATTATAACATTCCTATCATTGTTTTTTATTTTCATTAATTCATTTTCAATCTTTTTTATTACGGATTAATAAATATGAATATAATTTGTGAGAAATTAAATAAAATATATACTTTTAGGAGTGTGTTCTAAAAAATAGACTTATTTTATTATTATTATTTTGCAAGAAGTTTAGTGAGCATATCCTAAGTGGACTAATGAGCACGTCTTAGCGTGTTTGAGATATAAAAGAGGCCTAATTTCCAATATATATATATATATATATATATATATATATATATATATACTATAAAAAGAGTCAATTTTGCAAAAAAAAAAAAAAAATTCCATTTTTAGTGTCTTCTTGTTTTCAAAAATAAATATTCAAATGTTAAGTCACATAATCTATGCAAATAAAAGTGAAAATGCCCCTATTATTATAACTTTTTTTTTTGACAATCCCTTCTATTACTTTTTATGAAAGATAGACAAATGTGATAAAAAATTTTGTCCCTTAGCTTTGTTTAGAATTCTTTGTTAAAAAAAAAAAGAATGGGAACCTTTACTAGGTATAAAACTACAATCACTAAAATATCGAGAGAACATTACAAACGCGGAATTGTCTAATAAATCTAGCTATCAAACTATGCCATCAATCAACTTATCGCATTACTTTATAGCTAAAATTTGAAAATAAGAAGTATTGCTTAATTAAGTTGGTAAAATATATTGATATCAGAAAAGACAAAATAGATCTCACCATCTTGAGGAGATTCAAGGGATTTATAAAAAGAGAAGTGCTAGTTCATCCCCAGCAATGGACCAAGTGACTCCCATCACAAGACTGATGTAGACAAGGCTATCTGTACTAAACGGCTAAGAATTCAAACCCGCGTTAGTCACAAACATATCCCAAACGTAGCGCGTAATAGAAGTCTAGCCTGAAATGTGCTTATTTTATTGATAATAAACAACGAGAAAATTCTATAACAGGGTACGAGAAAATATCATGCACATACTAAATCTTGTAAAGAGTCAAATTTCATAGATTTTATCACATTTGCATACAAGTTTATGATTATATAATTCAATCTTCATACTTGAATTACCATCTCATGTAGATTTATTATATTGTTACTAGATAAAAGAGATGCATAAATAGTCGTATAATGGTTTATCTTAATTTTAAATGTTGCTAATATTATAACATGAGTTGCGTTAGCAATAAGTATGCATATAGTAACGTATCTATCTATTTTTGTAAATTATCAATTATCATGTAGGATCTATCACGTAGGGTTCATGATAATGAAAACAACCCTTTTAACATTTTGAATAATACTATAAATCCTAATAATTGAATTAATTTTTTAATTGATTTCAATCTTATTGATTAGTAGGAGGGAGAAATATGGAATAAATAAGAAAGGCTGGAGGATCAATTGATGTGGAGTAAGGTTGATAGGAAAGACTTTATAGAGGAAATGAATTGGACAATAAATTTCAAATTCTCTATTTACATGTCAATTTCCATCTCCTCTAAATATAGAGATATAATGAAAAAAATATCATAAACAAGTAATAAAATAATTATTTTAGCTAAAACAATAGCTCTTACAAGATAAGGTAAAAATTTTTGGTCTACTCTCGTTTCTCTTATACCAAATATAACAATAGAATCTCATTTTTTAGATAATATAGTTTTTCTTTATTGATATCTTCCCTCCCTCTTACCGAGTTGAAAAATGATAGAACTTCACTTTTGAAACTATCTTTAAAATTTTAGTTAGACTAAACCTAAAAAAAAATACTCTGAACTTTGAATATTCTGCAATTTAAAAAGGTGATAAATATTTTTCAGTTTAAATACTACAAAATAATATTTTAGATTAAGAATTTTTGAAAATTAATACCTTATACTGAATTTTTGGTCAATTTTTATAACGAAAATAATAATATTATTTATTAAAATTAGATTAGTCCTTATTATTTTTCTTAATTTTGATAATATATTTATATTTTATGAGTAAAATTTATTTAAAAAATCAACTCAGAGTATTAATTTTTAAAAATGTTTAATCTTATGATATTATTTACAAAATTCAAACTTTATAATTTAAATCGTAAAATACTTAAATTTTAAAATATTTTTTTATAATTTACTTTTTTGAGTTATTAAAAAACGTTGTTAATTTATTTATAAATGCATGCTGGTACGAAGAAGGAATATTTAATTTTACATAAAAGAGAATAATGTAATGCAAGGTGGTCGTGAACGGTGAAATTTACGAGCGGGCCCTACAAGGGTGGCCCATTTAGCGAAGCAAGGTCCAAACATGAAAATTGAAAAGTTTTGATATTCGGTGTGGAATTCCATCCGGTTATCGGTGGGTTAATCGTCAGCCTGACGAGACAACCAATGAGATAACACCACGTCATCCTAACTGATGGTACGAGACTTCATAGCCTGGGAAAACAAAAAAACCCCGGTCATTTCACTGAAATTACGGATCTTCCGCGTCGTGACTCGTAAAGCGTGACCTTGACATCCAGGCCATCCAGCGATGCCCCATTACTAGTAATCCCACGCGCTTCCCCGAACTGTTTCTTCACGCGCTGAGCACACAAGTCACTGTCACGTGCTCTTTTTAAAAAATTTTTATGTAATATAATTTTAAAAGATAAAATAATAGTTTTGGTGTTAGGTGACAAACACGTTGGACCATCGAAGTACTACCATGTTATTCCTCAGACGTTTAAAATACTTTTTTCTTCGTGATAAATAAAACAAGAATAATATATATTAAGGATGTAAAACTTCCAAGATTTTTCCTTTTTTTTTTTTTTGGAGTCTGCATAATGCATTTCTTATTTGACTTTAGATCATTAAATTTGACCAAATATATTGTTTAGTGTTAAATTAGGTTGATGACAATGAGGGAACACCTAAGTCGACACAAATATGCCCAAGGTTATAGATTTTCAATTGGCCAACTTTTTTTTTTTTTTTTTTCCGAACAAGAGTTGGCCACTTTGTTGTGCTACAGAGTCCAATCACTGTTGGATATCGTGGTGTTACGCGCTTCGGCCCGTCAAATACATTATGCTTATATAGAATTAAGAGAAATTGTGGTATATGACCACTTTTAAAAATTTGTTCCAATGTATGTCTATTCATTTTTTTTATAAAGTAAGATATAACTAATGATCATTATTTATTATAAATTTTTTAAAAAAATAATACACATTATTAAAACTTGAACTCTTGATCTTCTCTAAACTAACATACATCTCTAAAGTATTGGACCAACTGAGCTTCTAATTGAAGAGTTTTTGATCTTGATCTTGTTTAAGTACGTGTTGTTTGCTTGATTTTGAGTTTTATTTCTTTATAATCATATGTATAATTTTATGTTGATTTTATTATGTTTTTGGGGATTTTGAACTTTATTATTAATTTGTAATACAATTATCATTAGTCTTTATATAATCTAGTATTTTTGTAAGATCTAAGTAGTTATTTTTAATTTCGTATGTGTTTTGGAATGATTTTTTGCAATTGGAATTAGTTCAATCATTTTCTAGGGTAGTACATACAATTTTTGTGATGGTATATGGTATTGTGTATTAGTTTTGGGGATTTATATTTTCTTTTGTAATTCATATTATAATTGATCTTAATTCATGTATAATTTTATTTTTTTTTGTTAGGCTTAAGTAGCTATTTCTATTCTCTTTTGTGTTTTGATTTTTTTAATTGGTAATAGTTTATTAATTTTTAGTTGTGGTATGTGTGATATTTATAGCAGTATATGTGATTTGTTTCATGGTATATAGTATTATTGTTCTTCAGTTTTTGTTATTGAACATATTTTGCTTTTTTTGTTTGGTTTGTATATATCTGGTCTTGGTATATGTGTTTTTTATGTTGGTATATGCTTTTTTTTGTTATTACTATTCAAAATATTCAATATTTTTGTTTAGTTCATATATTTTTGGTCTTATTATATTTGTTTTTTTACGGTAAAATAAGTTATGTGGTTGTTGTTGATTAATATATTAATTATTTTACTATTATTGATTAAAAGTTTGAACTCAGAATTGTTGTTTTTCTGTTCTAGTTTGTTTAGTACATAGTTTTTTAACGTTTGGTACATTGATTTTTTTTTTACTTAGTATATATATATGTACCTCTTAAACCATTAGATATGATATTTTTTTTATTAATACTCTTTTCTTAGTTTTTTCATTTAGGTTTATATATTGATTATGAAATTGATGAAGATAAGAATTTTAAATAATCTTTTATGGCGTTTGAAGCTTCTGTTAAAATAAGTCATTATTATATGCATGTGATATTAGTTAATGAGACATAGGGATCATTATTTTTTTTTTAAATTGAGTTTGTAGTTTGTTTTATTTTGAAATGAAGAGTTTTTTTTTTTTCATATTCTGGTACATGAATTTTTTGTCTTGGTGTATGAAAATTTTATCATAATATAGAGGTTATGTACCAGATTTATTACTTGCTATATTATTGAATATCGTTTTTGTTGGTAGAACAAAAAAATCATTAGTGTATAATATATATATATATATATATAGGTTCCCAATCCAATAGGTATTGTTTTTTACCTATTGATAGGTATTTTTGTTTTTAGCTATTAGATCATAATCTAATAACTACTATAATTTAAGTAGTTAAGGAAAAAAATAATATAAATAAATACTTCTTTATTTAATGTTTTTCTCTCTACCTTTTATCATAAAAGGGCGTGTGTGAACAACTTTAAATAAACAAAATAATACCTATAGATATATATAAAAAATACCTACTAGATTGGTACCTATATATATATATATATGTATATATATATATATATATATATATACACCAGATTATGCATGAATACATATACTGTTCTCGAAATCTTATGAAGCAGTGAAAAAAAATTATAAATAATCTTTTAAGTTTAGTGATAACGTATATCGCGTATTCGAAATTGACAAATTTATATACCATTTTTGAGTTGAGTTATGATATTTGAGTATAGTGCAATGGTTCACATATCATGTCATAGTATTAGAAGTTATATACCTATTTTATATTATTATGAACTATGAAGAAAGTCTTATGTGCTTAGTTTAAAAGATTATATACCATAAAAAGAGAATTTTTTTCAATATATATTATCATTCCTAAACTATTTAGATTACTCCAATGTACCTCACAAAGTGAATAACTAGAACTAAAGTAAATAATAGTCTAAATGTATATCAAATTGCATTACATAAAATATATGAACCAATGAGAAAATTATCTAATAATCAATAGATTCATAATTAAAATTATTCAATACAATAATTATTATCAAACTGATAACTCTATAAAAATAGAGTTATTTGGTATGTTTTTGAGTCTTAGGATAGTTGTTTTAAAGGATAAAATTGTCTAGTTTAGGTGCTTTTCTTTATTTTATTTTGGTCTGTGGTGTTTTTGATGTTAAAAATCTAATACACTCAATATCTATTTTATTTCTATTAATTTTTAGTAGAAATGCTGAATTTAGGACTTGAGTTCTGATGAATTTAAATGACAGCATCTTTGAAGGAAGACTGAACTTAAGTCAAGGCTAGGAGTAACTTTGCTGCAGCAACGCGCCGGAGCAATACTGAACAGCAGAATTCTTTTTCAAGCGGGCATCTTTTACGCACAGTTGGTGCTAACAGTTAATATTGAATGCCAGCTAAGGGAAAATGAAGCAAAAGTGGTCCTTACTCCATATTTGGCTGACACATGTATTAGAGTACCTTACCTACTCTAATATAAAAGGAAAGTGCAGGGAGCAAAATACGGAAAAGGAAAGAAAGAGAGGAGGATAATACAGAGAAGAGCGGGTGAAGGAGAGGGAGTACTAGCAGCAGGGAGCTCCAATTACCATTATCCAGCTAAACTTTTCCTTACCTTTTTAAACTTCTTTGTGTTTAATTTTCTCTCTTTCAGTGGATTTTCTGTAATCTATGGAATATTTTGGACTGATGATTTTTGAGCCCCAAAACATGAGTTAAGCTTTTCTTAGCTGGGATTATGATGAATCTAAGGTTGTAATGACTGGTTAAGTATTGTTTTGATGTTTATGGAAATTTTCTCTAGTTCATTCAAGTGAGCTTAGTTACTAATTCCTATTGTTGCTTGACCACCAATATTCAGGATAAATATATTAGGATTAAAGCTGGAAAGATTAATCTTAATTGGATCTAGCTTGAATGATGCATGTTTCACTCATCTCCTTGGTAGATCTTTGAATTAGTAATGGTATAGGAATATATTGTTGCCATGTATAACCTAATAGAAATTGATGCTATAAATGGTGTTTCGAGAGCTGGGTTAGCATAGGAATATGTAAATCTGGTTTGAAGAATTTAAAACATAATAAATTCGGAAGATTTTATGTGTTGATTGAATTTTCGGTTTATTGGAATGATTTTGCCATAAGCGTTGCTGCAGCAATTAAACCCAGATTTGCAACTGAGGAGGATTCAATAATCCCAACTTAAACCCACCACTGGTTGACATTTAATTGATACTTCGCATTATTTTTTGTTAGATATTTACATTTTTATCAGTATTCTTTAGTTTGTACCATTTACGTGCAAATCTCTATTTCTTATTCCTTAAAACTATCTAGTTTGACATTTAGCATTTATAAATAACTTGGCAAGTAATCCTTGTGGAGAGGATATTTAACTTACTACTGTATTATTTGTTCGACATGTGCACTTGTATAGCAATTATAAAATTCGCAACACAAACCTAAAGACTATATTGTTTTACCTAAACTAAAATAAGATCACATGTTCTATATCACTTTCAATTTTGTATTTCTATATCACTTTTCTATCTTCTTCTCATCTTATCTTTGGCTTAATGATAAAGTTTTACAGTCATCTTTTGATGATAAAATACAAGTTTGTATTGTATTTACATACATTAGCAATGCCTCTATTTTTTTGATCATAAATATTCCATAATCGGTTCTATTTTCACTAGAGGAACTGTCAAATTTAACAAATAGTATATCAAGTATTAAAAATCATATACTATGTTCAAATTAGTATACACCATACTAAAGTGTCAACAAATACACAAAGTTATGAACCAAACATAAATTAAACAAATATTAAACCAAAAACAAATATAAATTGATAAATTTATGAACCATATAGATAAGTTTATGAACTAAATGAACCATAGCAGATGTGAACCATAACAGAAATATCAAGAACTACACTCACAAATTCATAAACTAAAGACATAATTTATGAACTAAATAGAATAATATCACCAAAATAAACTTTCAGTGGCCTAAAAAGTATTCTACTAGTACAAAACAACATATCCAAATTCAAAGCACATATGTACATATAACGTTATTTATATACAAACAATTTTTAATTGTTGATTTTGATATTCAAGATGTGAGTTCAACCCTAAAATCTATGGATGATTCACCCAAATTTATATACTAAGTAGAAATCAAAGAATCATTATAAGTATATGAACTATAAAATATATGATCCAAATTCAACCACACTCAAACTCAAAAACTAAAAATTAGAGCTCATAATTTCTTCCTAACTCCATTAACAAAACAACAAACCCAAAATGAACCTTAAAAGCTATAGACTATTTAGTAAAATTTATAAACCATTTAGTAAAATTTTAAATAAAAATTTTATGTTAAGGAACTAAAATAATATTGTACTAGAAAAAGACCTTCACTCAAATTCACAAATACTATGTGAATTTATATATAATAGAACAATAATGTCATGAATCGCATTCAAATTTCTATATACCACATATAAAAGACTATAAACCGAATTTTGCATAAGTCATGTCAGATCTAATAAATATCAAAACTCATATTTTTCGCCATAATCATGAACTAAAATAGGAATTCATGAATGAAAAAATCCTAAATTTTTAATTGAATCTACCAAAAATTAGAACCTTAAAAAGTGATTGAATCTAGAAAAATAGATTCAGTCCAATCTAATTTTTAGGTGATGAATTTCAATCCAATCTTTGAATCATCCAATACTTTTAGGTATGAATTTGAAAAAAAAAAAAAAAACTAGGTTACGTTTTTGTGGTTTTTATAAATTTAAATATTGATTAATGAAGACAATAAACTTAATAAAAAAGTTTATGTGTGAACTCACCCAATATTCTAGTTAAAGTTCGGACTTTAAAAACTTATCAATGGAGTCTGACACTTGTTTATCTAGAATTTTTGACGTTGCTTTTGACATTGGAGAGTTATGTAGTTTTGATTTGTGAGGATAGTGTGAGAAAATGATAGAGAAAATGCTAGAGAAAAGTACGAGAAAATTTTAGAGAAGAGGAAAAGTGATAGA
The DNA here is from genome assembly GCA_002914805.1 of Parasponia andersonii. Lineage (NCBI taxonomy): Eukaryota > Viridiplantae > Streptophyta > Magnoliopsida > Rosales > Cannabaceae > Trema > Trema andersonii. The sequence continues at coordinate 578,146 of JXTB01000230.1, read as the reverse complement.
AAATGGCAAGAAAGAGGGTAACTATTAGGGAAATTCAGTGGGAAGATGAGAGAGAATGCTTAGGAGTGATAAGGGTGCTTTCGGTATAAATTTTCTAACAGTTTTATTTGTTAGACATTTAGTTGTAAAAAATGGGTTTGATTATAAACTAAGTTTTAGGCTAAAAGCTAGTCATAAACCTATGCAGCCCCATATTTTAATGTGAGAAATTAGAGTGTTCTGTCTTTTTTTTTTCCTTCCTTTTTTTGATATACTTCTTTCTAATAAATGTTTATTTTTACAACTAAATAATTGAATATATTTTTATGTACTTGGTATATTTACTTACGTACTAATTTTAGTTTATATTATTTTTTATATTAGATATATCATATTCTACGCTTCGTAATATACTGATGTATCGATTATTTTGTTATATATTTGAAAAATGAATATTTATTTAAAATGGAGCCATAATTTGACATAAAATCTTTTTAATGTTACTATACTAAAAAAAAATAATTAGGCAACTAGAATTTTTTTCCCTTGAAGATAAAAGTGCATTTGGTATAAGACATAGATCCAATTCTATAAATATTTAACATAGATAGTCACTTTCTTTAAAACAACACGCTTGTAAACGTTACATTTTTTTTTTAGAGCTCTGTTTGTAAGTTTTCAAGGTGAGATTGTAACCATATATATTCACAAATTTAGATTGCAAGCCACCCGAGGCCACGAAGGCAATCCTCGTGTCCCCTCTATTTTTTTTTTTTAAATTAGTAAATTCCCTTTGAATTTATAAAATTTTATGTATACCCATTTATTTAGGTTACTATTTGGTACGATAATTTTGCTTTTTGTTCATGGATTAAATCCTCGGCTCAAACATCTTTTATAGAGATCATTTCAAATTATAAGTGAACTACTTGGTATTTCGTGTTATTATTATTACTATTATAATTAAAAGGTCAAATGCAATAAATACCATGAAATATATTTTTTTATAATTTAAATCGTAAATTTTGAGTTCTGCAAAATTATACTTTCAAATTTCAATTTTCCAAAAAAAAAAAAAAACATTTGCATCAATTTTAAGTGAATTGTGTTATTAAAAGACAAAATTATTCATATTCTTGTTACCAAAAAACAACAAAATATACGGAAAAATTAATTAAGCCAAAAAAAAGATATCAAACTAAAACAAAATAAATAAACTATATAGAGCGACGTTTATGAAAGAATATGCAAATTTTTTAAAATACAATTTCCAGGTTTGGAAACAAAAATAAACAAATTAACATTCATTATTTTGTACGTCGAAAGTATGATTATTTGAAAATTCGTGATTTGACACTTTTTTCTAGGACAATAACCATAAGGGGATTTTATTTAATAAGAACATCTTTTTTTTTTTAGGCTTTTTATTACTAAAGCTCTCCGAATTCGGAATAATTTAATAAAATTAATTATGAACTTAATTTTTTAGATCAAAACCTTCATGAATTCGGAACAATTTAATCAAATTAACTTTAAACTAATTTTTTTTAAAGTAAAACCCCCTGAAGTCTCCTAATATTAGAGCAAAACCCTCTGAAATCCTCTAATATTAGTTTTGTTAGACAAAAATGTTTATATTAGTTTTTTTATTATTAAGTCCTTATTCTCTTATTTATGAATTTTAGGTTTTTAATATTATTTTTAATTTTTAATTTTTCTAAATTTTTTTTATTATTCTTATAAAATAATAATTTCTCTTTATTTCCAATTTTATCACTGATGATTGATAACTTATCCCATTACAATTTTTCTTGTTTGAATTTTTTTAGAATAAAATATTTTTAATATTAAAAGTGATTAACATGAAATAAAAAAATAATACTAAAGACCTAAAAGTCATAACTAAGATAATAAGAACTTAATAGTAAAAAAAACTAATATAAATATTTTTTTTAACAAAACTAATATTAATGGACTTCTGAAAATTTTGTTCTAATATTAGGAGATTTCATAGAGTTTTGCTTTAAAAATTGAGTTCAAGGTTAATTTTATTAAATTGTTTTGAGTTCAGGGAGTTTTGGTCTAAAAAATTGAATTCAAGGTTAATTTTATGAATTATTTTGAGTCGAGAGAATTTTGGTAATAAAAAGTTTTTTTATATAAAAAAATGTAACTTGGTAATTAAAAATTGAAAAATGAAAGCAATGTAGATGGAGCGATTATCTCAAAGGGGGGACCGCATGTGAGGTACGTAAATGACATGCGAAGTGTGAGGTCCATGGAGGGGTGATGATATGATGCATATACACTTATATTATGTATGGCTATATCCTATAAGCCTATTGTACCACATACTTTTCTCACTCCATTCTCCACGTCTTATTATTCATTGCATAGACTTTTTAAATAGAAATAAAAAATATTGAGTGTGAAGCACTTGCAAGCCAATGATCTCCTCGAGAAAATGGAATTCTGTTTGTTTTTGGTCATAACTCGCGAGATATTGACTAGTCGTCTCTTTTCTTCACTTTGGGTGGGTATGAGATCTAGGATTGAGTTCGATGCATTGATTCCCAGAGTCTCGTCGGGACCAAAGGAAATTTGAAAAGAATGATCATTAAAAGCGAGTCTCATACTATCACCACCAAAAAAAAATTAAAAATAAAAGAAAAAACGTCTTTCTTTTTCTGTACTTTTTTTTTTTTTAATCCTCCTGCCGACTGAAATTGTGGAAAGAAAGTTCAGTTTTAGTGGGTTGTTATTTTCTAGTCACACAAGGCATATTTCTTTTCTTTTCTTTTTTTTTTTTTGTCTTTTGAAATGGACAAGGCATATTTCTTTTATAGTAATCGTTTTGGAATTTCAGCAAAGTTATCCACCACGATAAATTGATTTGACATGATTTTAAATCATATTTAATCCGAAAATATGATGCAGTTATACTAACACAGCTTATCACATTAATTCATGGCTCAGACACACAATTTTGGTATTAAAATTAGGAACAATATTATGAATACCAGTGAGTTTAACACTATATTCTAATAGAGATATACAACGAACATAACGAAGAATTTGAAAATCTCCTACATTTATCAGTACGTGTACTACTTAGCATTAATATGTCTTATTAGTATTTTTAAGCATTATTATAACTTATTTCAAGTAATGCTATAAATAAAAATTTATATCAAATAATTTGTCATTATTGACTTGAGATATATTTAAATTTGCAACCACACGATTTAAAATTGGTTGGTTGAAAATCATGTCACATATTTTGGAGTAAGTTTTTTAGTGCGAAAAAAAGAAGTATATCTAAGATTATTATTATTATTTGCAAATTTTTGTTTGTTTTAGTTAAACATCAATTTTCTCTTTCAAAGGAAATCTAACTGTCAAAATTTAAGAGATACAAAGTGGGGAAAAAAAAAGTCAAACATTTGTAACTTTTTTTCTTCAATCATACGTTATTAAAATTAAGAATATAAACTAGGACGTGCGGATTTAGTACAATAATTATGTAATGTATAATAATGTGGATGCAATATTATATTAAAAGATAACACCTGACACATGACCGGCCCCTCCCTACCTTCGGTAGGTGACTATCTTGTAACACTTTTTCATGTTTTTTTAAGGCACTTTTTCATGTTTATATAACAAAACATACACGACACCTTTTCCTTCCATAAGAAAAAATATATATATATATATATATACACACGAAGCACCAATCCAATACCTATTTCTCGCATTTTTTTAGCCGTTATATCACTATTTAAAATGATAATCTAATAACTATAATAAAATGTATCATTAATGCTCTTTCTTTCTCTTATTTTTTACAATAAAAAAATATATATACTAAATTTTCATACTTATGAATAGGTAAAAAAAAAATATATTATTACTGAATTGGTGCCTATATATATATATATATTTTTTTTTTTTTCTCCTCAAGTTGGCATTTATTATTAATTCTGAATTCATGTTGCAATCAGCACAATTGGTATGATCGTTACCCTTTACATATCACAAAATGTGATTAAAATTTATGATAATTCTGATTAAGAAACAGTTATGATGATAATCATCTAAAAACATTTATGATAATTCATAAGTAAGGTGGGCCCAGTATAATTTATCCCAACTAAGATTAGGGTGCTTTTTCATTACTATGTATCCTCAACCTGTAGTTTCCAAGACCAAGAAAAAGCAGTAATATAATTTTATTTTATTCTATTTTATTTTTTACATGCTTTTCACCGTTCATTTTCAACTCCAATTTCAACACCACTTACTCTTTTTGCACTCCAACTGACACTAATTGTTTAACTAATAAATCGATAATACTAATATTTGAAACGACATTTTATTCATCGTTTTTGTTCACAACTTTTAGAATTACCTGAACTTTTTTTCAGAGAAAATATTTATTTTAGTTTTTATATTGTGTTTGAAAATTGCTAACATCAAGGAGATAAATTAAACAGTAAAAAATTCGGTAAAAAATATAGGAAAAAAAATAAAATGGTGGAAAAGGGGCCAGCATCAAGATTATTTTCTAGTATTTTTTGCAAATTTTTCAATAACTCAAATTTTATTCATCATTTCGGTTTAGATTAACATGTCCATCATTATTTCAGTTTTAAATTTAGTAAATAACCATAACAGGGCAAGAAATTATTCAAGTTTTCTTCGAATAAATAATGAATAATGATGCAAAAATTATGTCATCAGATACTTCTTATGAACTGTGATTTAAAAAAAAAAAACATTGCTTTTTATGTTTTTTTTTTTTTTTTTTTTTTTTTTTAATCAAAGTGCTAAATCAATCATACACTTCCTTTATATATATTTTTTGCCTAAATTAATCATTCTTACTTCTTTCCANTATTTTGACATTTTGTTCAAATTATACCTTATATTTTGGTTATTATTAATATTGACATTTAGATTTGAAATCTATTACAAATTTATATCCTGATACCAATTTAGAGCAGTTAATTTACCAAGTTGCCGTTTAAAAAATTAAAAATAAACCATATAAAAATTGATCCGAGAATAAGTTTATTAAATCATCTTAGTAAATTAACTGCTCTAAATTAGTGTCAGGGTATAAATTTGTAACAAATATTAAATCTAAGAATCAATATTGATAATAACCAAAATAGAAGATGTAAACTGAACAAAATATCAAAATACAGGGTATAAAAATGATAATATCCTTTTATTTTATTTTATTTTTTCGTTTTGCCCCTTTACAATATGCTATGGCTATATATATATATATATATATATATACCCCAATCCAGTAGGTATTTTTTACCTATGCATAGGTATCAATTTAACCAACGAAAATTTAGCATGCATATTTTTTTATTGTAAAAAATAAGAGAGAGAAAGAACATTAATGATGCACGTCTTTTCACGTGGATTGACAACCTCTATATATATATATATATATTTCATAAACTTACATAGACATACAAAGTAGTGCATACAGTTTTACAAGCTATATCCGACCAAGATGCATATATTAGGAAGAAAAAAAAAAGAGAGCGCCCAATCTTACGATATCTCATGATATATAATTTACAATAAGCTATAAATAATTATTATTAGCGAAAGAGTTGTGATCAAAGGCCTATTATAAATCTCAGCCATCAATTATCAGGACCGTTGTGAGGACTAAGATTTATTAGACATGTATGACTGTAACAACTTCTCTTAACATAAATTACCATTGTTAGCAAATGAGTTTGTGATCAAACGCCTATGATGGATCTCAGCTATCAATTATCAGGATTGAGATTCATTAGGCACGTATGACTGTAGCGACTTCTCCTACAATATTTTTTTTTATTAGTATCCTATCTCATATTTTTTACTTTTCTTTAATAATTAACCTAATTTTTTGAATTTTGCAAAATAATATTCTAATATTCTTATATTTAAGATCCTTATAAATTTATACTATGAGCGAGTTATAAGGCACAATATCCCTTCACCAACTTATTAAAAACGCTAAACACTAATATATTATTATTATTATTATTTTAAAAAATACAAAGAAATGTGCTAAAAAAAATAAAAGAAAGAAGAAAAGGAAAACATCTTCTTTGGCTTTGGTTCATAATAGAATCAAAAGAATAAGTAAAATAAGTTAATGAGTGGTACTACAATCTTTTTATTATTAAAATCAGTTAATTGGATACTAAAATTTAAATATTATAAATTTACAGAGATTTCAAATATCAAAATATTATTTTATCAAATTTAAAAACTAAGTTAGGTTTTGCCAAAAAAAAAAAAGAAGTGAAAAAAATAAAATTATTTTTGTGTCATTTATTAAGGATAAACACGCCTTTATTATTGAGAACAATAAAACTAAAAATAAAAGTAAGCAAAACACGTGAATTTATGATGGTTTACTCTTAATATAAGAGTTACCTCCACTTTTAGCCTCTTAAAGTTTTCAGTATGATAAAAAAAATTAGTACATTTTATATATATGGATGAAACAAAATTAGGAGGAAAGACGTTTATAATGTGAGATATTTAGTCTTGACGATTTTCATTGATATAATTAAGCTACATACATATCTAACATCATTGTTTTGAAATTATACTTTCAAACATCTACAGAATGTTATGGAATTAAAACGAATTATCTACCTTTCACGTCCATTCATTATGAGTTGTGGTGCCTCTGCTTCCAAAGAAAGAGACAGCACCTTTTAAATAGGACCATTAAATAGTTAAGACATTTTCCCCTATAATTATTCCATCATAAATTGAAATAAACTATTGGAAAATAATTATGTCATCAACAACTATTTAGAAATGTGATCGTTTTAAATAAAAAAAATTATAAAAATTGTTTATGGTTGAAGGAGGGGGACTTAGGATGTGATAGTGAGTGCCTGAATTATTTGGACCAGAAAAGTATGCTGCAAATAACAAAATAACAAAATGTGTTTCGTGATTTGGACTGAATTAGAAAGAAAAGCTTTTTCTTCTTTTTTTTTTTCTTTTTCTTTTTTTTTTTTTGTTTTAAAAAGGAAAAAGCATTTTTATCTCTTTATGCTAAAAAAATGTTGGAATTCTATTTCTGAAAGACTTGTTGGAGTGGCCCAGCTGAGAAAATGACATATTGTACTGGACGCATTTCTATTTGGTAAACAAATTAATTAAGGACATCTATACATTTGAATTATATTTGCATAAGAAAGTATAAAATAAACTGTTGAACAGCGCGGTAATGTAAGTCATTATTGATGACATCATGACAGTGCGTATTAGTAATTAGAGGTGCCACACTACTTATTTGACCTTATCACACAACGTGTACGGTGATTACTTTTTTTTAGAAGAGAGTATAGTAATTACTCGTTGAAAGTATTGTCTAGTTGAATAGCTAAAATCACTTAAAATAACGTGGAACAAAAATACCTAGGAGTTACATACTTTAATATATGATAATACGTTAACATTGATACGTATATATTACCCCTACATAATCAAATTTGTCATTTATTAAGATTGAAGCAAATTATCATGAAGAACTAGACAGGTGATAAGCCCCTTCTACATAACAATAAGTCATGAATTCGAGTTAGAACTGCCATAGTAATCAGAGTAAATAGAGATTTATAAACCACCTGGTACTAAAGTAAACCCAATATTATCAGGGCACTCTACCCTTGACCTGTATAATCTTTTTGATATTCAGCCAAAAAAAAGGCAGAGAGAGAGAGAGAGAGAGAGAGAGAGGAGGGAATTCTAATATGACAGGATATCTATAAACATGCTATAATAAAAGTAGTCTTTACCATATCATAATGCTAAAAGCTAGATTTATTGACTTCTTGAAGTAGCTATGGAAACTGATTGTATAATTTGCCAATTACTTCTAAATATAAAACCAAACAGTTCCAAAAGTTGTTTTCCAGGCAACATAGTATGAATAATTCGACATATATATATATATATATATATATATATAATAGGTTCATCAAACACCATTTCTAGTTAGAATATCTAATATTTAGAATCGTGAACTAAACCAATTAAACTAGCCCAAACTTCTCTTGATGGCCTCACCTAATGGCCATTAACTTTTATTGTGTAGAAGACAAAGTTGACCCAAGTAATAAGGGACGTGGCACCCATGCGAGTGCTAAAGAGTCCGACCTTATATATGCCGAGCTGCTTTAAGATTTCCATAGATTATTTGCGAATAGAAAAGCCGTGGGACCCGTTTCCGAACTTTATGCCACGAGGAAGGCCACGCGGATCGCACGTGATCTCACCATCGGCCATTGAGCCGTTTGAGATTAGGGCCGAATCCATCACTGACCCCAGACGGTTCGGCCCAGTCAGACCCCCAACCTCGACAGCTGGGGGTCAGAAACTCCAAGGGTCTGCTATCTGGGAACAGCGGCCCTTATCTCAACAGTCGGAAGGGTCAGAAGCCCCAAGGGTCTTCAGACTGAATATAACGGAAAGCAACCCCCGGCTCCAGATCCAGACAGAGTATTTAATGCGACCCTGGGTAGGTGTGTGTGCCAGGGACAAGCCGTCCTGACAAAACAGCGATTTGCCCAAATCTTACTCCTGATAGATTGAAACTTTAGGAGGCGGCGAAAATCAGGCCACGGTAGCACAGAAGAGATGACAGAAATCTCGGCCCGTGACCATTGAAAAAGATCTTGAGGTGAAAAGTACTCATTCCTGAGATGAAGAACCATGCGGTTCATGATCTCAGGACTACATATAAAAAAGCCATGCGTTCCCAAGAGGGGCATGGATGCACAAAAACTGATATATACAAAAAAAAGTCTGTGAACAAAAGAAAACAGATAGATATTCATACTGAAATATTTTTCTTGCTTCCCAACACAAAGATAAACCACTGACTTAAGCATTGGAGAGTCTTTGCAGGTAGCAACCCCCGCCTCTCCGATCTTGCTTGGAGTTCAGAGAACTTCGAGACAGCAAGGATACGTGGACAGTTGGAGAATACAGCGTCAGCAATTCGAGACACGTGGACTGCTGGTGAGAAACTGCTCCAACAGTTTGGCGCCGTCTGTGGGAAAAGGTTGAGCGTGGAAAAGAGAGTGAGAAACTCGCAACCACGCCCTCCCCGAACAAAAAAGCCATACAACGTCTGATGGCACCCTCAAGAATGACAACCAGGAGCATACGTCCTGATGCTGAAGGAAGCTCCCGAGAGGAACGACCAGATCTGGGACAGAAGCTAGATCAGATGCTTGCCACCCTGGCGGAAGCAAACAGAAAGGCAGAGATGGCTCGCGAGGCCATCTTGGGTCTAAGGGACAAGGTCGCAGAGGTACGCAGGAATAATGCTCGCCTCGAGGGTTTGCTGGCAAGTGAAGATAGGACCCAACGGAGGGAAGATTTCGACGAAGAAGTACAACAAGAGTTCGGAAGCCAACCACGGGGAGAAGCTCCCGCCCCATCTGGGTCACAAATGCAGGGGGTACGGCAAAGCCAGTCGAGACCTTCCCAAACTAGGGGGGTAATGGGCGGAAGACATCATGAAAGCCCTGGGGGTACGCTCCCCGACTGGAAGCAAAAAATGATGGCAGAGTTGGGTAAGAGACTCGACAATCATCATAGCCAAACCCCCGATGATCTGGCAGAACAAATTGTACGAGGCATCAACCGGATGGCCTTCGCTGACTGGATCCAGATAGAACCCAGGCCGAGAGACTTCACGACCCCGACCTTCAGGCCGTTCGAGGGGAAAACTGACCCCCTCGACCACATATACTACTTCTAGCAGAAGATGGCCTTAGAGATCAGGGAGAGGCTATGACCTGCAAAGTTTTCTCTACGACCCTTGTGGGACCAGCCCTGTTATGGTTCAGGCAGCTCCCAGAAAAGTCCATAAATGGGTTCAAAGACTTCTGCAGACTTTTCCTGAGGCAGTACGCAGGTGTCCGAAAACAGCAAAAAACCATGCGAGACCTGGACCGTTTGGAGCAGGCCGCGGATGAATCCCCGCGGGAGTACCTCTCACGTTTCCTCGAAGTCATGTCACTTGTCTATAATGCAGACTCAGTCCAAGCCGCAGGCTCGTTCGTCCGGAGCCTGCAGCCGGGATCAATGCTATCGGACTACCTCCTTTTAAATCTACCATACAATATGGCAGACATCCAGGCCAAGTCGGAAGGGGTATTCAGAGTGCTGGAAAGCCGCCAGAAGGTGCCCAAGACTTCTACCGCAGTAACAACGATGCCAATATAACCCCCAGCCCCATAAGGGATGAAGAGGCCCCCACCGGGCCAAGGGCCGACCCCGAAGCAGGAAGTCCCTGCACGAGACGGTCTGGAAGGAGGCAAGAGGAGAAAGACAACCCGTGATCCTCTGTCCAAGTATGAGCTCAACACGCCGATCGACGTGATATACCTCCAAAACAGAGATAGGGGCATTTTCAAGGACCCGCCAAAATCCGGCGTCCCGGAGCATATGAAGAATAGGAACAGGTACTGCCAGTTCCATAAAGATTTCGGGCACGACACCGTCCACTGCCGCAATCTTTATGGCCAGGTCATGTTGGCGATCCACGCTGGCAGGTTGAAGCAATACGTGAAAACCGATGAAGACCAGCCGCAGCAAGCCACTGCCAGGACTGAGAAAGGGAAGCAGGTCCAAGCCTCGGGGTCGGGAGAGCAGACCCTCAGGATAGTGCCGACCATCGTTGGTAGGCCTGAGCTGACCCACGATCAAGAGGAAAAACAGAAGTGCCTCAAAAGAGCTGAAAGCAGGGCGAAGCGCTTGAAGGGGATGGGACACTCCGTCAACCACTTGATGTCGGGAGAAGGCCGCACACCCGCCGCTCCCATTGTTTTTACTCAGCAAGATCTAATCACGGTATGCCATCCTCACGACGACCCCTTGGTGATCAAGCTGCAGATCGGCTCCGCATTGGTTGGACGGATCTTGGTCGATGGTGGGAGCAGTGTCGATATCCTATTTCTCAACACGTTCGAAAATATGGGTCTGGATAGGAGTGCACTCAGGCCAACCTGTCAACCGCTTTTCGCTTTTGACAGCACCAGGGTCTGCCCTTTAGGCATCGTTACCCTTAACGTCTGCGCAGCCGAAAGATGCGTAGACGTGGATTTCGTCGTCGTTGACAGCCAGTCTTCCTTCAATGCCATCATGGGAAGGGGATGGATCCATGCCATGCATGGGGTCGCTTTCACCCTCCATCAAGTCTTAAGATGTCAGTCAAAGGATGGCACGTACACGATTGACATCAAGGGAGACCAGGCCTCTGCAAGAAAATGCTTTTCAGCCGTCTTGAGGGGAGCCGACACGAGCGCAAGCGTCGCAACTGGAGACGAATAGCAATCAAATGACCGCCTGCCAGCATACATGAGACAAATCGAAGAAGAGTCTGACGGCCCGCAATCCACGATCGAAAAGCTGGTAGCGGTCCCTTTGAGAGAGGAAGAACCGGCGAAGGTGATCCTAATCGGAGCCTTATTGCCAGAGGAACAGAAGAACGAAATGTTGGGATTCTTAAAGCGGAATGAAGACGTCTTTGCATGGTCCCACGATGATATGCCAGGGATAGGCCCCGCACACTCCTGTCAGCGACTGAATATAGACCCGCACTTCCCCTCGGTCAGGTAGAAACCCCGAAGATTCGCCCCAGAGAAAAATAGGGCGATCAATAAGGAGGTAGAAAAGCTACTGGAGAGTGGTCTAATCAGGGAATGCATATACCCACAGTGGGTTTCTAACTCACCAACCTGAACAAGGCCTGCCCAAAGGATAGTTTTCCCCTGCTAAGAATCGACCAAATGGTAGACGCGACGGCGGGATTCAACAGGATGAGCTTTCTGGATGCCTATTCTGGATACAACTAGATTCTCCTGTATGCGGAAGACCAGATCCACACCGCTTTTATCACAGAGCGAGGTCTGTACTGCTATAAGCGTATGCCATTTGGCCTGAAGAACGCAGGGGCGACCTACCAAAGATTCATGAATAAGATGTTTGCCAGGCTGCTAGGAAAAACTATGGAGGTCTACATCGACGACATGGTCATGAAGAGCAAGGAGGATTCAGACCATCTGAAGCATCTAGACGAATGCTTCCAGACTCTGAGGCAGCATCAGATGCGTCTGAATCCCAAGAAGTGCATATTTGGGGTATCCTCTGGGCAATTCTTGGGACATATCGTGAGCCGGAGGAGTATTGAAGCAAATTCGACCCAGCTGACCTCGATCGCAAATGTGCAGAGTCCCTTATCCGTTCGAGAGGTCCAACGCCTGGCAGAGAAGGTAGCCGCCCTCAGCCGATTCGTATCCAAGATGTCTGACTGATGCAAGCCTTTCTTCCAATGCCTGAGAAGAAATTCTACGACCATATGGGGGGAAGAACAGGACAAAGCATTGGTAGACCTCAAGCTGTATCTGAGTCACCCACCTATCCTGGCTTCCCCGTCGGAAGGGGAGCATCTGTACACTTATTTAGCGGTGTCCGAAGTAGCGATCAGCGCCGTTGTTCTATATAAGCCGGTGTTCTATATAAGCCGCATGCTCCTAGACGCCGAAACCCGATACAGTGTGGCAGAAAAGCTAGTCCTCGCACTGGTTAGCGCTAAAAAGAAGCTCCGGCAGTACTTTGAGGCACACTCGATCACTGTATATACGGACTTCCCCATCTGCCAAATCTTGGCCAAACCAGATCTGTCGGAACGACTAACCAAATGGGCCATCGAGCTGGGGGTATATGATATCGAGTATCAGCCTCGGACGGCAAAGAAAGGGCAAGTCATGGCAGATTTTCTGGTGGAAATCGAATCCTTTGGCGAGCGGCATAACCTGAATCAAATGTCACAGCTTCACCCCCTTTCAACCTGGACGCTCCACACAGACGGATCCACGAATTCCTCGGGGTCAGGAATCGGGATAGTCTTGCAGACCCCAACGGGCCTCAGGGTTGAGAAAGCACTGAGGCTCGGTTTCCAGGCGACTAACAATGAGGCAGAGTACGAGGCATTGTTGCAAGGGCTCGAGTTGGCACTACATTTTGGGGTAGAGGACATCACCGTGAAGACCGACTCGCAGTTGATCGCGGGTCAGGTCAGGGGGGACTTTGAAGTAAAAGAGCCGAGATTGCACAGGTATTTCTCCAAGGTGATGGGGGCAAAAGCCCGTTTCGCCAATTTCAATATCGAGCCGATTCTCAGGGAGAAGAACTAGAGGGCTAACGGGCTAGCTAAGAATGCATCAATCAGGGGCACCGCTGAAAGCATAGAGGTTCTTCTAGACGGCGGAGGCATGACAGACCCCTTGCAGACCCCTGCGCACCACGTGTTCGCAACTAGTGCTGCTGACGATGGGTGGATGAGGCCCATCACGCAATATTTGACGTTGGGGAACCTGCCCACAGACCCCTAGGAAGCAAGGTAAGTCAGACTAAAAGCTGCCAAGTACTCAATGGTGGGTGAACAGTTGTACAGGAGATTGACAATGGGTCCGATGCTACGCTGCATAGGCCCCGTCGAAGCACAAAAATTGATGGAGGAGATCCACGAAGGAGTATGTGGCAACCATTCAGGCGGGCGCAGCCTTGCCCACAAGGCTCTAACGGCCGGATACTTTTGGCCATACATGATGACGAAAGTAACCAAATTCGTAAAAAAATGTGATAAATGCCAGAGGTTCGCTCCGATGAAACGTCAACCCGCAGAGATTCTCCATTCAAACATAACTCCTTGGCCGTTTGCCAAGTGGGGTCTGGATATTATCGGAGAGCTCCCCGGAAGTCCAAGAGGGAAGAGATACGTCCTGCTGGCCAGGGACTATTTCACCAAGTGGGTAGAGGCTGAAGCCTATACGACAGTTAATAAGGCAGATACGATTAACTTCATCTGGAGGAACATAATCTGCCAATTCGGAATCCCGAAGGAGATACACGTCGACCATGGCACGCAGTTCTAAAATGCTAAGCTTAAGGAGTTGTGCGAGCTGTATGATATAAGGCTCAGTTTTTCTTCCGTAAACTACCCTCCAGGGAACGGTCAAGCAGAGGCGACGCACAAAGCCATATTCAACAACATCAAAAAGAACTTGCAGGAGGCTAAAGGCAAGTGGTTAGAAGAACTGCCAGCCGTTGTGTAGGCCCATCGAACCACAGAGCGGAGGTCTACTGGGAGAACGCCATTTACCATGGTCTACGGATCAGAGGCTGTGATCCCGACCGAGGTCGGCCTCCCGACCATTCGCTCCGAAGTGGTAAAGGATCCCCTCCTAAACGAGTGCCAGTTAAGCCATAACACAGACCTCCTGGAAGAAACAAGAAACATGGCCTTGGTCCACCTGGCTTCATACCACCAGCAGGCAAGGTCTTACTACGTTAAAAAGGTTAGTGCCCGACGATTCGACGCTGGGGATTGGGTCCTAAAAGCCAGAATAGGGAATTCCTCAAAACTGGACTCCAATTGGATCGGACCCTACGAGGTAATCAAAGCGCTCGACAATGGCGCATATGTCTTGAAGGAACTCAAAATGGGGAAAAATGTGCCGAACACGTGGAACGCTCAGCACTTGAAAAAATATTACGTGTAAGGCGCACATATATGATGTAAGGCCATGTGAATATTTTTATTATTAAGAAGTTTAAATCCAAAATAGGTCAAGCTCCTTTTTTGCCTCATGAATTCACCTTTTGGGTTGCTACGGAAGAAAGGGTCTGTCTGCAAAGGCAGACCCAACATTTTGTGTAGCTGCGGAAAGGGCGGTCAACCCATACATGACAGACCATATGTCTTATACTGATACGGAAAAGGGTCTGCCCCCAGAGGCAGACCCAATGTTTAATGCTAACTACGGTGTAGGGTCAGCCTATAGCGGCAGACCTCAAAAGTGCTCGTACTTTGGGACTCACGTCGCTCGTCGATGACCCGAGAAAACGTGCGAAAGGTAAACTGCTGTGCAAAGTCAAAACTTGCCAGCAGACCTCGAAAGTGCTCGCACTTTGGGACTCACGTCGCTCATCGATGACCCGAGAAAACGTGCAAAAGGTAAACTGCTGTGCAAAGCGAAAACTTGCCAGCAAACCTCGAAAGTGCTCGCACTTTGGGACTCACGTCGCTCGTCGACGACCCGAGAAAACGTGTGAAAGGTAAACTGCTGTGCAAAGCCAAAACTTGCCAGCAGACCTCGGTAGTGCTCACACTTTGGGACTCACGTCGCTCGTTGTTGACCTGAGAAAATGTGCGAAAGGTAAACTGCTGTGCAAAGCCAAAACTTGCCAGCAGACCTCGAAAGTGCTCGCACTTTGGGACTCACGTCGCTCGTCGACGACCCGAGAAAAC
>JXTB01000230.1:534737-562053 GCA_002914805.1 Parasponia andersonii | reverse complement strand
CCCTGGAGCTGGCTCCGAACACAGTCCCATTTAGGGTTGAAGAAATCTAGCCACACGCGAGGGTCGAACTCTGCCAAAACAAGTTATAGCGAAAATTACAGTTCTGCAAAACCGGATGAACCAAAACTTGCTCCCTTATGTCCGAGGCCATTCCGAGTGATCATGACCCGAGGAAGGCTCACTAATAACCCAAAATCGAGTCTTTACAATCAGTTAAACAAATGGTTGGAGGCAAAAGAAAACAGTCTAAAAATGATGAGGCGTCCTTTATCATTTATTCGAAGGGTTACAATGAACAATTAGCTTTACAAATATACAAATATACATAATTGGGGGACCTAGTTACCTCCATCCGAGGAGGCGCGGCCAACCCCAGCACTTGGACCGGCTTCGGAGAAGGGTGGCGGGGCCGGATCGGATTCATCACTGGATACAACGACCGCGCCAGACCCTTCACCGATTGAGACCCCGAGGCTAGGCTGAATGACCGGGGCATCCAGAGTTCGATCTGGCAGACCAGAAGCAGGGACAAGCTCTGCGGCACCGGAAGCAGATGTAGAGGGCCCATCCTTTTTTCCGCAGCAAGCATCTCCAGCACGTCGGTTGGGTAAATAATTCTGATCTCATCCCTGAGCTGCTGCATGTAGTGCTTGATGGAGTAGTGTCCCTCTCGACGCCTTTCTGATCGTCAAATTTGTCTGGCGTCACCACCTCAGCATAGTTTTCGAATTCTCTATTCTCCCAGCCAGACCTATAACTTTCCGCAGAAAGAACGTCCACCTGCTTCTGGTACCTTGTTTTTAACTTCTCCGCATCCGCCAGTCTATCCTTCAGCACCGCCAATCTGAGTTCTGTCTGCCGCTACGATAAGTCGACCAATAAAGAATTAATACCAGTGAGGTCTGCACAATGTTTACGAGATGCCTCCACCTGAGCACCCATCAGATTTTTATGGTCCAGAAAGAGATATCGGTTTACCTCATGGGACCGATCAAGTCTGTGTTGCAGAGTATGGGCTTCTAGCTTGGCCACCGCCTCGGCTTTCCTCGCTTCTTTGGCATCCTTGACAGCCTGATCTCGAGCGATGAAGGCCAGTCCTATCTCTGCCCCCGCACTCTGAAGCTCTTGCTCTTTGATCCTCAGCTCGCCCTGAGCCAACCTGGCTGCTTCGGATTGGGCAAGCCTGTCGGCCTCCGCCTGAGCTAATCTCCTAGCTAGCTCCTCGCTCCTGGCTTTCTCGACACTCATGGCGTGCGCCACCGCGTTGCTAACCCTCGCTTCTTCGAGGCCCCGATATATGTCAAAATCAGACCTCAATTCGGCGAGGGCGGCCTCACTGCGCTCGGCCAGTGCAGAACGGGAGCTCAGCTCTTCGGTCAGACCGTTGACGCGAGCAGAGTAGAAAGATCGGATGGCAGAAAGCTACAAATTAAGCAACAAAGGAGGGGGTCGACAATTATCAAAGACATTGAAAAAGCATAAAAACACCCAAGTGTGACGAACCTGCGCGAGAGTGCGGGTGGTGAGAAGCTCGACATTCTCTGGAGTAAGGGCCTCCAGCTCTGGCTCCATGGCTGGATCATCCCTTTGCACATCATCCACGCCCGGGGAACGTGGCCCCCCCTCGACGGCCATAAGGGCATCCTCTTCATCCGCCGGGCGCGCCTCCAGAGCAGGAGCGATATGGACGGAGGAAGGCCCGGAGCCGTCAGGAATGCCGCCGAGCACGGAGGGAGGCGGTACACCTCCTCCGGACTGGCCACCGCGTGTTGACCTTTTCCTCCTTAGAAGGGTCAACGTCACCCCATCATCCTCACTATCGGACGAAAGGACGACCCTGCCCTTCTTCTCTGTCCGGCCCTCTTCCTCATTTGACGAGCCGACTTCGCGTTGCCGCTTTGTAGGGACCGGAGGAGGGGAGAAGAGTCTGGACTTCAGTCTCAGAACTCCCCCACTGAGCTCGGTGATCTCTCCACCGAGGCTAACAGCGCTCGATTTCTAGCCGGAGTCAGGGGTGGGGGAGATCACTGCTGTAGACCCCCCAGTCGGACCTAGCGTCGTCGCTTCCCCGCGCGCGATTAGAAGGGCAGACGGTCCCCCGGGTTGAGATCCGCCGGCGTTGGAGCAGGGAACCGCTGATTTTGCTCCTCCCGAATGCACCACGAGGCGCCGGCCAGTGGACGCCTTAGCTTAAGCTTTTGACGCCGCGGCTCTCCCTTTGATGGGAGAGGGACCGGTTGACGGGCCCGTTTCAGAGCCTTGGAAAATAAATAACGAAATTAGTCTGCGGTCGTGGCCCGACCCACAAAGATTCAAAGATTTAAAGATAAACTTACCCCTAACCCTTTTGGGGGCGACGTTTTCTTCCTCGCGGAGCTTGATGCACTCCGCGGCCACAAGCCTCACGGCCTCTTCGAGTTCGTGATTGGACGGCGCTACCAAATGGTTGGTGCCCGCCAGCTGGCTTGAAGCCGCAACCTGCCGACTCACCATGGTGATCCGGTCACTTTTGTCCCGGCGAAATCGGTTCAGGGCGGAGGCGTCGAGCTGACTCCTCAGGTGCTTGGTGACGACCCAAGTATCCAAAGGAAAGGGGAGGTACGAGACCATCCTGGGCATCAAGTTTATCGTCAGGGAGTTGAGGACGGCTTGAATGTGCTGACATTCCCCCGGGGAGTTGAAAATTATGATCCCCTCTAGGCTTTTGAGCTGCCTAGCCGACAGGTGCGGCTTAAACCTGCTTTCTTCTGCTGAGGCTACACAGGGCAAAGTAACATGAGCAATAAAATCAGGAGAGAACTCAGACCCAAAGATCATAGTCTGATACTTACTCTGTAGGAAGACTGAGGGGACTTGGAAATGCTCTCCGTTCACCCAAAGGGAGCACCATGCCCCTCCAACGGCATAAAGCCTGGCGTGAGAGTCCCATTGTTTGTCTGACCACGGCAGCCCCCAAAAGATGTGGCGCCCAGGCAGCGGCTGGAGATAGAAGGTGGGGTAGGAGCCCTTCTTGGGGATGAGAACGAGTTTATAAGCATAAAAGACCACCTCCAGGTCGATATGCATGTTATAGATAATCGACAGGGCAGAGAGCCCCATCAGAATCATAATCCCGTTTGCATTCAGTTGCATCGGATGGATTCCCGTCAAGGCAAAAAATTGATGGAGTAGAGGAGGAAGAGGGAATCGCAGGCAGTCCAGATGTTTCCTGCCCAAGACGATGGAACCCTCGGGGGTGCAGGGGCGAAGGTACCAGTCTACGGGACCTTTAACTCGTTGAAGTGTCACTCCACCAGGGAGGCTGAGCTGCCTCCTCAATGAGTCTAATTCTGAATCTATAACAGATTGCAATTCCTGATTTTGATTCAAAGCCATTGTTCCAAAAAATGACTGGAAGAGTAAGAGTCTTTAGAAAAGAAGGAAGCAGAAACCCTGGGGTGTTATGAGATTGGGGTGATTGAAAATTTTGGTAAAATGGCAAATGAACACAGTTGCGGTTTTTAAAGGGGAGAAGCCGAAAAGTTTTTTTGAAAGAGGAGAGAATAAAAGAAACCGAGCAGTCAGAACTTCAAAATTCAAACAAATCTCGTGATGAGGGATGGCGTATCTCCGCATCGGGAAAAGGGAACCACGTGCGTCCCTCAGATTGGAGAAGCGAAGAGACGGTTTCCCCACTTGATAGACAGAATCCATCAAATAGGGAAATGGGGGCAGTTGTGGGACCCATTCCTGAACCTTATGCCACGAGGAAGGCCATGCAGATCGCACGTGATCTCACCATCGGCCATTGGGCTGTCCGAGGTTAGGGCCGAATCCATCATTGACCCCAGACGGTTCGGCCCAGTCAGACCCCCAACCTCGACAGATGGGGGTCAGAAGCCCCAAGGGTCTGCTATCTGGGAACAGCGGCCTTTATCTCAACAGTCGGAAGGGTCAGAAACCCCAAGGGTCTTCATACTGAATATAACGGAAAGCAACCCCCGGCTCTAGACCCAGACAGAGCATTTAATGTGACCTTGGGTAGGTGTGTGTGCCAGGGACAAGCCGTCCTGGCCGAACGGTAATTTGCCCAAATCTTACTCCTGATAGATTGAAGTCGTAGGAGGCGGCGAAAATCAGGCCACGGTAGCACAGAGGAGATGACAAAAATCTCGGCCCGTGATCGTTGAAAAAGATCTTGAGGTGAAAGGTACTCATTTCTGAGATGGAGAACCATGCGGTTCATGATCTCAGGATTACATATAAAAAAGCCATGCGTTCCCAAGAGGGGCATGGATGCACAAAAACTGATATATACAAAAAAAAGTCTGTGAACAAAAGAAAACAGATAGATATTCATACTGAAATATTTTCCTTGCTTCCCAACACAAAGATAAACCACTGACTTAAGCATCGGAGAGTCTTTCCAGGTAGCCACCCCCGCTTCTCCGATCTTGCTTGGAATTCAGAGAACTTCGAGACAGCAAGGATACGTGGACAGTTGGAGAATACAGCGTCAGCAGTTCGAGACACGTGGACGGCTGGTAAGAAACCGCTCCAACCTTATATATGGGACGTGACACCCCATGCGAGTGCTAAAGAGTCCGACCTTATATATGCCGAGCTGCTTTAAGATTTCCATAGATTATTTGCGAATAGAAAAGCTCTAAAAAAGAGAAAAACCACTAAGATCCAAATGGGCTAAGAAAATAATTTAGATTATTGTCCGGCCCTATATATAAATGTGCGCAAGTACGTTGCAATAAATATTATGCTCAGTTGTGTTGTTTGAATTCCTTCTTTTTTTGTACCCCGGAGATAGATTTACCACTATAGTCTATTTACTTCAAAAAGCATCTGTTAGTTTAAAAAAGGAAGTTGTGGGTTGCGTAGAATGCACCATCCTGGACGACCGGTACTACTTATTAATTAAATTTCTCCAAAAAAGTTAAAAAGATTTTTTTTTTTGAAAAAGAACAAAATATTTTCATTCACTATAATTGTTGTAAACTACACACTCAAAAACACAATAGTGATATAGATTATAGAGTGAATTTAGACCCATCTGCGCAAGCACAAAAGAAAATAGAGAATATAAATATTTAATATAGTTCATCAACAAAATACAATATATATCCCTAGGAGAACACCATCAATTATTTTACCCAAAAGCCTTAAAAGCTAATAAGTATACTCTTTGTATTCATTAATCTAAAAGCATATAATTATACTTTTATCTTTCATTATCCTAGAAACCCCAAGATAAAAAAAAATAAAATAGACAGTTTTCTCTGAACTACATCAGCTTCTAATTAAACATGCAAAAGAAAGTGTAAAAACCTTGATTTACAAAGAAGTATTTTGGTATTTTCACAAAATTGGGGATTAAATTAAATAAATTGGTTGAAAATTGAGTTAAATTCGGGTAAGGGCCAAAGTGAAAAGATTTATTGAGTTTGGGGTCAGTTTCAAATTTTTAAGGACCAAATTGAAATAAAAATTCAAAAACTAGGATTAAAATGTAATTTTGAGAAGTAGTGTCATCAACTCATAAGTGACAAGTGTCACATTTTCCATAAAATTCCCTAAATCCCTAAAATTTTCCCCAATCTCTCTTCTTCTCTCTCTATTTCTTCTCTCTTGCACCTCTTCTTTTGCAAGCCTCCACAATCGCCGTTGTCATCGACCCATGACAGAACCTTGGTCAGACCTATAGCCTATTGACTGACGAACCTACGATAGCCACCACTGTGGGTGGTCACACTGCCCAACCGCCGGAAAATGCGCACAAATTTGCGCTAGTCACACACGTGAGCCGCTTGTTTCATGGCCAAAATCTGGCCTTCCACGACCCCGAGCAGTCACCCACCACCATCAAATTGAAGTCCAAGCCTCCTCCTACCTGGGTTGACCCTTTGCCACTATTAATTTCTTGCCAAGAGGCTCTGGTGAGCATTTAAAAGTTTTTGTGTTATTTTTGTAACCAAAAAGTGACATTTATGCAATTATTTTTGTTATGTTCGTCTGTTGTTCTTGAAACTTTGTGGGATGAAAATATGAATTAAGATAAAATGAAAAAGGATGAATTTGTGGAAAATAGATGGATGAATTGAGAGATACACTGATATGAAAATTATGGCGCTTATCTAAATGTTTCAAAAAATGATATTTTTGTAACTTTTTAAAATAGTTTCTAATTAAGCCTAAATTTGAGCTAGAGGTCTCGAAACTTAAATTGGATTTTGGAATTAGACTAGACAAGATAAGAGACGAGTTTTGATATATGATATCAATAGGTTTTAAGATGGCACAAAATCCTGGATGCGAGGCTCGAGATTCTACCTTGATTTGTGTGCCACGTGCTGGGTCTCGGCCCGAGGTCTAAATTGATCAAATTATATGCCTAACTGAATTTAGTGATGACCTTTGTTTCACAATCTGAGACTTTGTTTGGAAAGTCATCCCTCAAAGCGGGTTTACGAAATCCTGAAATGACTCTCCGAGTGACCGGGTGATCAACAAGAGAATCTACTTGTGTCAATAGCTTAGCCTAGCTATCAAGGTGAGGTAGGGGTTCAATTACCAAGTTTTATACTTATTTTGATTTAAAATGTGTATTATGACTTATTTCTTTCAATTATTGATTTTTATGGATTTTAATGATTTAATTAGATATTTGGTAAATTTGTGAACTGTTGAGATATATTAGATTATTTTGGAATTGGTTTGTATAGTTTTTATGTAGGTTTAAAATTTTGGTTTTGAGAAAATACAACCGTTATACTGCTCAATTTTCTATAAATCCCATAATAATACTAAATGAGTTTTAAAGCATGATTTCTTGATATACTTGATGCATAGTTATTACACATGTTATGATATATTTTACCTATGATAGGAACACACACTTGAGTTCCATTTTAGCATCATGGTATTTAGATCACTGGTGAGTTGCTGCAGTGCTAGGTGAGAGACTTAGGTCCTTGCGCATAATTTACTAACACACCTCCGAGTAGTATCAGGATACTGGGTACTTCTGTTAAAGAGGTATTACAGGATCGTGATGAGAGGATGAGAGCTCATACTTGTACTTGGTTGATTTATGATATGTACAACATGATTGTGATTTTGATTTTGGTTTTGATTACATAATTACTTATGATCTTGATTTCATTGTAAACTTATTTTATAAATGTATTTTGAAAATGTACTAACTATGCAGGTTTGAAATATTGTATTCATACTAAAAAGGTAATTGAATTTCTACCGAGCATGAGAATGCTCACCCTTGTATCTTTCCCATCTTAGGAGGTGTGCAGTGTGATTTGGACAACTCCGGAGTGGAGTAATTAAGAAAGGAAACCTGTTACTAGTTTAGTAGTTGACAACTACCTAATAACACTTATTTTGGATTTGTAATAACATTTAAAACTCGTACTTTAGATTTGACATTTATTATCTATTATACCTATTTGTGATGACGATATTGATAGATATGTATATTTTATGAATATTATTAGCAGTATATGTCTAATAGTAATCACAGACTGTAGAAATTTACAATATGAATTATTTTTATAAACTTTTCAAGAAACTATAGTTTTTTAAACTAACCGTCATTTTTTCTAAAAAATTGAACAAATTAGTCTGGGTCGTGACAGAAAGGACTTACCTTATATGCTCTTTTCAAGTTTTCTTTTCCTTCTCTCTCAAAGTTACTATCCCACTCTCGTAGTATCTCTTGTACTCTCAAAATTATGAATGTATAAAAGAGCACTGAATCCAAATCTCGATAGAATTCCTAACATGGCTAACAAAAAGTTCCAATTAAATAAAACACATTTATCTTTATTTGATCAAATTCTTATATTAATGGGTTACGCAGGCAATTGTCAGCTTTTTTAATCGATTAATTAAACATAACACCATTACTAAAATCATACCACTTTTAAGAAGTAGAAAGACAATTATACCCTCAATTAACTTTCACCATTATCAACCGTCACTCCTCACCTTGCAGCCACCACCTACCCGCCTCTATCCTTGCCGATCACCATGAACAACTGCTCAAAGCTCAAGTTCCAGTTCTACCCGATTGACTATGAAGTCTCGGGCTTTGCCTTGAAGATTATCATCGGCTGATGATCTGTAACTCACTGCAAGTTCCGGCAAGACCACAGCTATAACAAAAACCAATCGTCGTCAACCTCACCGGGCTCTTGCTAGACTTTCTTGGGTTGTTGGATTTGGGTAGTCATAAGGCAAAGGTTGCAGCAGAGGAGCTTATTTCAGGGGAACAATGTTGTAAGGAATTTGAATAATTGGAAGGGAGAACTATTTTAAGGAGGTAGATGAAAAGGTGGTAGAAAATATAAGAGGTGTTGGATTTATTAATTAATTAACCCATAAATCTGGGTTTCATTTAATTTTCCTTATATTAACCAAAAAACTCTCTAATCCCGTAAGCCACCTAGAGCCCAATTTATATAGGGCTTTACTATTAACATGCACTATTGCAACAATAATCAACTTAATACAAACCGAGCGAAAAAAAAAGAAAAGAAAACAACTTAAAACAAAGATTGTATATATAAAATATGATAGTAAACAATTCATCAAATTATTGTACTTGACCGAAACCCACGGAGAAAAGAAAAAAATTATCTTCGAGAGTTCTAAGTGTGTCATGCACGTAAATCCATAATAGATACAATTAGCTAGCTAAAGCTCCACCAGAAAATCTTCTATGCACTTTTAAATTACTTTCCACTGCCAAACTTAGCGTTTTTGCATGATATAATGATGAATATATCGTTCATAAAAAGCGATCTTTGATGGCATATATATTCTTGCAAATGTGGATTTCATATCTTAAAAACAAACCAGAAAAAAAATGAAGGAAAACATCGAAAATAAGTGAAGTCATACAAACATAAATTCAAGTAGGATGGCACCCTTATAAAAATAAATCTATAGAACGGAAGGATAAGGGGCAAAAAAAACAAAAAACTAGAAGAGAGAGATCAATAGAAGATCTCATGATTTAATAAAGTAGAAATTAGGAGAAAAAAGTCGTAGAAAGGAGAGAGATGAAGTGTTCATATGGAAATAGAGATTTTATAAAATGTCCTTAAAGAGTAAGTTTTATAAGAATAGAATAATAGAATAAACTGTAAAAAAATATCCTAGAGTTTGAGTATTCTATAATTTAAATATTGAATTTTGGACTCTGTAAAATAATATCATGATATTAATAATTTCTGAAAATTAATAACTTGAGTTGACTTTTTTAATAACTTTAAGTAGTAAAAGATAATAATAGCTTCAAAATTAAGGAGAATAATAAGGACTAATGTAGTTTTAGTTGATAATATTATTATTTTGCCATTACTAAAATTGGTCAAAAAGTCAGTCTAAATATTAAGTTTCAGAAATTCTTAATTTAAGGGTATTATTTTGCGGAGTCAAACTTCAGGCTTTAAATTACAGACCACTCAAACTTCAAGATATTTTCTTTTATAGTTCACCCTATTATTATATCATATACATACATTATTAGAAAATTTTGGATATAATTTACTAGTTATACTATTACATTAATTTGCACCTCCAGCTTCAAAATTCATATTCGATGTACTTATATATGCTAGTTAGTGTATAATATAAATTTAACGGTTTTCCAATAATCCATTGTCTCGTTAATAGAATCAGATCCATAATCGTATCTTGGCTCAAATACCATATTAGTAGGGATATTGATACTATTTTTTATAGGGATTTATAGGGTAATATCGTACAAAAACTAAAAGAATTACAAATATACAGAATCCCGTCTTAATTAAGTTTCATACGATGCTAAAGTGATATTTTTACCCAAAAAAAAAGTAGCACCAAACGAAGGAAAAAAGAACGAAAAAAAAGTTGTTAAACATAGAAGAAAAAGAATGAACAGAAAAGCTTGACATTGAATCTCGAGCTCTATCCAAATTATCGTTCCAAAACTAGCTTCCACAAAGAAGTCATTATTTACGGTGACCCATCTAATTCCAGCAAGTTTCAGAGCAAAGTTTGTTTTCCAGTTCCTGCAAAACCTGGTTAAAAAACACAGTATCTATTTTTTTTTTTTTGGCTCTGGATGAATTATCAATTTTTAGTTTCTGGTATCCTATATCTTGTTTAAAAGATCTTGCTAATGAAAAAGCCCAATAGATTAGTGAGATACTTATAACCATATTGGTCTATTTTTGAATTTGATCATTTCATTATGAAATTAATGGTGTTACTAGTAGATAGGAACTATAAACTAGTTTCTAGATTAATTATATTTTCAATCGAAAAGTATGGAAATAGATGTCAGTAACTAATATAACTCTTATTTACTAGAAGCTAAAATTCTAAACAGTGTAAAGCAAAAATCATACTCCAGTTTTTCTTCTTTAGATGATGAATCTATTGACTCATTTTAATTTTATTATGTCCTAAACTTTGATGGTTTTCTCTCTTTGTCTGGGTGTTTGTTAATTGAAAGTGATTGCTATATTTTTTTAACCAAAAAGGAAGAAAAGAAATAAAAAAAAGGGCTACCAGAATGAGAGATCAAATAATTCTATTTCTCATTGTTCGTAGAAATTTCTAGGCTTTTATCTACTACTCTCTATCAGAATGAGAGATCAAGTATGGAATGCTAATTTTGCTTAAGCTCATATATTTTTGTGGTTTGTAATTATGCCTAAATAAGCTTTATATGTCCTGATTTCGACTTGATATTATGTTTGTTTCTATCGTTCTTTGATTATTTCAGTTTCTAGTAATTACCAATAAGAATTCAGCTTTTAAAAGATTCATAGAAACCAGAACTCATTTTATTACTGGTTATTGTTATTGATTTGATAATTATCTATTAGAAAACAGTAATTAGTTATCAGTATTTGGTAACAGAAATTGGCTACTTTAAGATATTGAAAACCATAGTTGAACAATCAAAAGATAACCAGATTTCAATTTTTTAGTTGGTTAATAGTTTTTACTTGCTGAAAGTTTTTTTTTTTGTCATGTTTTTTTTTTCTAGTGTAGGAATAGATTGTGTAACATTTTTTATTTATTATGATGGAATATGGGATGAAAACAATAATTATGTAAGATTTAAGATGTGTGGAGTAGTAGTACATAATGACTGTTCATTTGAAAACTCATTGATTTACTATCTGCAGAGTTAAAGATGAATTTTTCGGAAAGGAATTTGACTATTGAGTATCAAATGGGAAAAGGAAACCCAACTATGAAGATAGCTAGTGATAGTTCTTTAATGTTTTTTTTTAGAATCGAAGAGAAGGGAGACTAGTCTAACAAGCTATCTAATATGCTTAAATATTAAAACTAGTTCAATAGTTACATCTAAGAGGAAGGCAATGTAGCTAGAAGAAATCATAGCAATGGATATAGTCTTGAGAGAATGAATTCATTAACAACTTCTAAAAATAATCTGCATAACTATATAGAGATTGATATATTACCAGATTTCATTGAATTTGCAAATAGTGCTGAAATTGAAGATGTTATGAATGATCTGAACTCCAAGATAATCTCAAATCCCAAAATAGAAGAAGTTGAAAAGGTTGAATATACAAGAACAAAGAAGTTCTAAAACAAGCTCTGAGTCATTATACAATCACTAACCATTTCCAGTTCACGATACAAAGATCTTACAAGAAGGAGTATATGTTAGTTTGCTATGATCTTAAATATGCATGGTCATTTCGAGCTGCAAGGAATGGTACAACTAATTTCTTTACAATGAGAAGGATTTATCATATACATACATGCTCATTTGATAGCTTACAAGGAAATCACCGACAAGCAAGCAGTTCAGTAATCAGAGATGCCTTGAAATTGAAATTCTTAAATATAAAAACAATCTATACACCTACCGATATAATGAATTTTGCTATGGATAATTTTGGTGTTGACTTGAGCTACAAAAAAACTTGAAGATCTCGTAAAAAGGCACTAGAACTGGTGAGGAGAAAACTAGACAACTCTTATGCAAAATTACCAAGTTATCTCTACATGTTGTAGGCTAAGAATCTAGGGTTAGTGACTGGTATGCATATAGAAAGGCGTGATCATTTTAAGTATATGTTTATGGCTATGGCTACTTCTATTATAGGATTTGAATACTGTAAACCAGTAACTGTAGTAGATGCAACATTTCTAACAGTTACATATAGAGGAACAATAATAACAGTATGCACAAAATATGCTAATGTAAACATATTCTCACTTGCTTATGGAATAGCTGATTCCAAAAATGATTCAAGTTGGGAATGGTTTATAAGAAAATTGAAAGAAGCATACAGTGAAAGAGAAAAACTGTATATCATATCGGACCGTCTTGAAAGCATTGTGAAAGCTGTGGATGAAGTTTATCTAAATGCCTCTCATGGTGTATATATGTATCACTTGCTAAATAACCTGAAGAAGTATTTTAGATCACAATCGGTACAAATGAAAGGGGCTTTCTTGAGTGTTACTAGAGCCTATGTAATAGGAGAATTTAACAAGTGCATGATGAAACTTAACAAAATTGATGAAGGAATCTGCACTTATCTTGAGGAAACCAGTTTTTCAAAATAGGCAAGGGTGTTTTCAAAAAAAAAGAGATACTCATCAATGATTTCCAACATTGTTGAGCCTATAAATATAGCAAACAAAGTCACCAAATAATTGCCAGTAGGTCCTCTACTTGAATTCCTACAAAGCCTATATCAAATATGGTTTTAGGAAAATAAGAACGAGGCACTTGCAGCTAAAACAAAAGTTCTTGAAAAGACAAATAAGATTGTGACAGATAATTATATTCTCTCTATATAAAAGGTATGTACAACAAATACTAGAAACAAATCCTATTAGTTGGTGTCTAGATACTGGAAAATAGAAACTGATAATTAGGATAAGAAGTTTGGTAACCAGTTTTCAATTATGAATGGGTAGCCAATTAATATCTTGCGATTTCTAATTTGGAAATGAGTTTCGATATCTAAGTTGACAAAATTAATTAGTATTCAGTAACTAATTAGTAGTTGGAAATTATTTAGCAATCAATGACTAGAGACTGGTAACCAGTTAAATTTCCTAAAGAAAATATTGAAAGTGAGACTAACAATAATTTATATTATTTATTGAAAATGTAAGTTCACCAAGCAAATAAAGTTTTATTCAATGTTACTCAAGGAACATACACATTCGTGGTGAATTTAAGAGAGAAAACATGCTTTTATGGCAGATTTGATCTTGATGAATTCCCATGTAGTCATGTAATGGCAGCAATTCGAAGAAGACATCTGAATTGGATTGATTATTGCTCTAAGTACTATAAAATAGAGGCCATGATGGCAATCTATAAAAGCTTGATTCATTCACTTAGAAGCGAAAACACATGGACTATTCCAGAAGAAGTTTTAAAGATTAAAAGTTCAAGCACCGAAGGGAAGACATAAACTAGGAAGACCAAAGAATCAAAGAGCAAAGTTTGCTATAAAAACCTAAAGAAAAGATAAGATGTAGAAGGTGCAATGAATATGGATATAACAGGAAAGCATGCAGGAATCCACCGGTTATGGAAATAAAGAAACCCAGAAAAAAATAACTATGTTACTTGATTTTAGTATGACAAATTTTATTGCATGATATGGTCTTAAAATTACTTTTATTAATATCCATTGAATAGTCAAATTTAAAGTGTTTAATTGAATTAGTTTTGCTACCTTTTATTCACATTTTTTGAGAAGAAATCAATATGGTTTAAATGATTAAAATTTATATTTTAAAAAAAAGAAAAGAAAAACTAAAGTAAATAAAGGGATCTGGTCTCTTGTTGAAAGTAACTAGTAACTTGTGACTGAAAACGAGACTATTAACTAGAAACTAGAAACTAAAAACCCACCACTCAGGATCATAAAAAAATCTGGAAAATCAACTTCTCTTAGTATGATCTAAATCAGCCTTTCTTGTTATTGATTTTTTTTCTATTAAAAAAATAGAAATAAATGGATATGGTTTTTTGTTGAAAGTAACTAAAAACTGGTAACTGATAAATAGAAGCTAAACTAATAACTGGTAACTGGAAACTTATTACTCAAGATCACAAAAAAAAATCTATAAAATTGGCCTCTCTTAATGTGATCAAAATAAGCCTTTCTTGTTATTGATTTTTTTTAAAAAGACATAAATAGATATGGTCTATTGCTGAAAGTAACTAGTAACCAACAACTGGTAACTGCTAAATTGAAACTAAACTAGTAATTAATAATTAGAAACTGAAAACCCACCACTCAGGACTACAAAAAAATTTGGAAAATCGGCCTATCTTAGTGTGATATTGATTTTTTTCTATTAGAAAAAAGAAATAAATGGATATGGTCTATTGTTGAAAGTAACCAGTAATTGGTAAATGGTAAATAGAAACTATACCAGTAACTGGTAACTAAAAACTCATTACTTAGGATTAGAAAAAAATCTGGATTACCAAGCTCTCTTAGTGTGATTAAATATGCTTTTTCTTGTTATTGATTTTATTTTTCAATTAAAACAAAAAAGAAAGAAAAACTGGGCCAAAAAAGTGAGTTTGATTTCTTGCTAAAAGTAACCAATGACTAGCAATTAAAAACCTATTACTCATCATAAAAAAAGAAAATAAAATGGAAAATCGGGAACTAGTAACCATTTACAAGTACATCTGGAAAAATCTGGAAATCTAAGTACACAAAAGACCTGAAGTTTAGAAACCAAAAGAAAAAAAAGGTTCAATAATACAACAAAAAAAAATGCTTCCTATATTTTCTACTTCAATTTTGAGTCTTCATCCTCTTTAGCTTTCAAATTAAGATCCTTGACCTTGTTATCTTTCAATCGTCCTAGAAATTCACTATCAGACTCATAGCCCTCAATTTGTTTCTTGCAAGCATGTTTATACATATCCACACACAATTTACTGTGTTTATCCTCGTCACATAAATCTTTTAACTTATCAATTGCACCATGGATGAAGTACTCTATGAATACAAACACAAAAATTCTACAGTCACTATATCTGAAAAATAACAGTCTATATCAAAACACATAAATAAGTAAGGCTATAACAAATAAATAAAAAGAAAAGTTGATCAAAATACCATTGTGTTTGCTGAGGAAGACCATCAACCATAATATCTCTAAATAGTTAGTAGCTTTCTTGTTCATAAAATACTGAGAACTGAGTTCAATATCATTTTGAGACTTATAAAAACCAACAAAATCCAATAATAATGATAGTATCACTGAATATCGTTCAACTATTTTCTTGACCTTTTTGTCATGACTTGCACTTTGCAATGAATTGTAGACATGAAAACATCTAGAGTGAATATCAAAATGAACCAAAATCCAATGATTTAAAGTCTCCATATGTGTTGGCATCAAAACATTATTTACCTCACTCCAAGCATTATTACAATGCATGTAATACCCAAGAATGTACTATACTAAACAACTGTCGCTTTTAATCACAGAAAGATCACAATCCTTTTTCATATAAGTTACATATAGAAATCTCAGATGAGAATCAAACTGTACATTAGTTGTGGTAATTCTCAACGAAATTTTCTTACTGTATCGAATTTCCTTATGAAGGTAGTAAAATGAGACATCAATATTCTATAAAAGACACAAAACAACAAATAAGAAACAAAAAAAAAAACATATACGCATATTAAAATGCTTAAAACTTAAGTTGAAATAACAAAAAAAATAACAGAAATGATAACAGGAAACCAACTATAGATACCAATTCAACTTAACCAAAATTGGTTAGTAAAATCCAGATTCCCAAATTCTAGTAAACAATAACTAGATATTGGTACTGATTATTAGATACAGGTAGCAAGTAATCAAAATTAGCTACTGATATCTATATTTTGGTAACCAGTATATTTTGGTAACCCGTAATCAACATTATTCTCCAAAACCCAAATATGCTTAATGATTACAATTTTAAATTTTAAAACACACCAAAAATCTAAAGATAAAATAAATAATTGTAGATTGCTTACTAAACAATGAAAACTTATGCCACCGTATTACAAGTCAAAAAATCACATCTTCTCATAGATTTTAGTTATTGTAAAATCCATTGCAGGCTCAAACAGATTATCCTCTTTTGAATAAAATACTTTCCTAAAAAAGTTTACAAAACAACTAGAAAGAATGTTACTTAAAATAAAAGCATAAATTTAACAATTAAAACAGAGAATAAGAAAAATACCACTTACTTCCTTCTCATATTGACACTAGTATCTATAAATTTGATTAATTTGCTCTCTCAGAAATGATCGACTTTTGCAAATAGGTCTGTTGAGAAAGGAAATAAACCTTTCATTTTTCTCTTTCCTTCAATCTTTTTTAGCTTCTTAATAGGTTCAGAAGAAGACCAAAAATCAGTGATGAATAAGGATTTGAGTTGAGCACCAAGTTTTAGCTCCTTTTTTGCTACACCAAAAGTATGAAAAGGGTTTTCTTTAGAACCAAAATCTTGTAATGAAACTCTACCAAAAAATCTTCATTTGGATCACACTACAAAAGAGAAACACAAAATAAATCAAAAACCATTTTAAGTAAACTAGTTTCTACAATCAACATGCAAGATTTTGCTAAACTTAAAAATATATATATATATATATATTTATATATGGTTGCCAATCCAATAGGTATTTTTTTTCTTTACCTATGGGTAGGTATTTTCTTTTTAGCCATTGGATCACCATTCCAATGGTATAATGAAGTGCATGAAAAGACGTGCATCATTAATGCTCTTTCTCTCTCTTACTTTTTATAATAAAAAAATGTGCATACTAAATTTTTATTGGCCAAATTGATACCTACCCATAGGTAAAAAAAAAAAATACCCACTGTATTGGTGCCCTTTATATATATATATATATATATATATATATATATATATATATATATATATATATATATATAAACTACATACCCCTTTAATAATTGAGCATTCTGAATTGCATCTTTAATAGTCTTATCAATCTCTTTCTAGTCTAAATGATCCAAAAAATAATCAGTTTTTGATCCATAAAAAGCAAACAAATTCCATGCTCATCAACAAGAACTTCTTTATCACCAATACACAGGAAAAAAAAACTACATATTTATATTCAAAATAACTAGTAGAAACCAGTGACGTAGCCAATTAATATAAGAAACTAGTAATTGATAGCCAACTAATACTAGAAAATATGAAAAAAAAAACCTAGATTAAAATAAAAGAAAACTTTGTTTCCCTCTTCTTTATTTTGAACTTTAGTATTTTTATTACCCTTGCCGAGTTTGGCAGTACTAGTATCACAAGTAAAATCCGAACATAAGAAAATACAAAAGTTAAGTCCAAAATAATTGGTAAAGACCAATAAATGGTAGTCAAGTGATACTAAAAAACCAGTAATTGGTAGGCAAAGAATACTAGAAACTAGTAACTAGTAGCCAACTAATATCATGAACTATGAAAAAAATTAGTGAAATCTAGATTAAGATAAAAGAAAACCTTGTTTCCCCCTTCTTCATTTTGAACTTTGGCATCTTCATCATCTTTGCAGACTTTAGTAGTAATAATATCATAAACAGAATCATAACATGAAAAAAAGACAAAAATTAGGCTCAAAATAACTGGTAGAAACCAGGAATTGATAGCAAGCTAATACGATAAAACTAGTAACTAGTAGCAAACTAGTACTACAAATCTAGTAACTGGTATCCAAGTAATACTAGAAACTAGTAATTGGTAAACAAATAATGCTAGAAACTGATAGACAACTAATACAAAAAACAATACAAGAAGAACTAAAAACTAGAAACTAATAAGTGGTGGCCAAGTAATATAAAAAACCAGTAATTGGTAGTCAAATAATAATAGAAACTAGTAACTGTAGATAAATAATACTAGAAACCAATAACTAATAAATGACTAATACTAAGAGCAATGAAAGAAGATCTTAAAACTAGATAAAGATAAGAGAAAACCTTAGTTCCCGCTCCAATATTTTGAAATTTGTCATCTTTATTATCCAAATGGTGTTAAAAACATTAGCACAAATAAGATCATATCATAAAAAAAATATAAGTTAAATTTAATGAAACTAAGAACTACAACATATGTTTGAGTAATTTGAAGTGCTACATGATCATCTTTTTCACTCTTATACTCCTCACTTCCTTTTGAAATCTCTATCTCTAGCTAAACACCAACATTGTTCCTCTTAGTACTTTTTTCAACAATAGTCTTAGCCTGATTACCAAAAATTTGATCACTAGCATTAATATTTTGAACTTATCAAATCGGAATGTCACCACAATTTATCTTCTCTTGAATAGCAGCCAATACTCCCATAATGACTGAGTACTTTTCACTCCCGCCTTAGTACATCATGCCTCGAAGCCAAATCCTCCCTCAGCCATCCAAATTTCTTACTCAATTGTAGCTGCTCCAAGGAAATATTCTTGAGATATTTCTCCAAATCTGAAGAAGTAGTCCAAAATCCTGTTTCATAAACTCTCTTAGCCTTTGAAGAAGGTTGCTTAGTTGACTTGGAGTAGGTTGAAGCTTCGATCATAAATGAAATCTTTGGTGATGGAACCTCAAAATCATCATCCTCTTTTAGCCAATTTTTTTGGAATCGAATCTATTGAGTTGTACTGAAATTCTTTCAAATTTAGTAACTCCCTCTCCTCATCAATTGGGAACATTTTCTTTATTTCAAGCTACAAAGAACAACAAATAAAATTCCTTTAAAAAATTTTTAATAAAAAAATCATGGAGAATAAAGACTTAAATGATACAAAAAATGAAATAAAGAGTATGAAATTACCTCTTTGCAGTGAAAAAATTTCCTCTCAAGAAATTTATAAAGTGGTAGAATTCCTATTAACCAATTTACAATGTGAGGTACAACAGAATCTATATGATTGCTTTTCGTACAACCATATTTTTGAGAAGCTAATGAAAGTCTAAGTAACTTGTGGTTATTATCCTTAGATCGCACAAACTTTACCTTCAAACTAGCCCTCAAGTACTTAATAATAACTCCAAATAACTCCTTACCTCATGGATAATTATTGAAATCACCACTATCACATAAGTGCATGAAACTTTTTTCGACAAATTTATCTTTTACTCATGATAACAAAAAATTAGAAATCAAATAAAGGCAAGCCATACCAATAACATCTTTATCATTATCAAACTCCAAAGACATAGAACAATGCTCTAGAATTTTCTGGTTATTATTTTTATAACCCTTGAAATACTTATCTAAACTATTAAAATAGTCCCACTTCTTATCTTTAAACTGAGATAAATCTGAATTATCAATACACTTCAATGCAGTAACTAATGCAAATTGTTCGATTCTAAATTTTAAAAGTTGATCTTCAACCAAAAACCATATTTCATTTAGATTCGGTTGATTAACCTCTATTAATAAAGCATGATGTAGTAACTGGCCTTGTATCTGTAAATTCTTAAGATCCCTAAAATGCCTAAAACAGGTTTTTTTTAACAACTCAACCTAACTCCTTTTCAATTTTGTCTTAATGTTCTCTATAACTTGAAATGATGTAAAACACTAAATCTTAGAATGAAAATGTTCGTCGGGTTTAAATTTTAACTTCCACCTCTGAAAAAAAAACCACACCACAAACACAAAAATAATGAAAAAAAAATAGAAAACAATACGTATAAGAATATTTAGAAAAGCAACTATAATACACACAAGTAACCATTTACCAGTATCCAAAACTATGAATCTAATATTAGTAAATTGACCTAACACTTAGGAAAATCATACATTCATGTAGATATAGAAAATACATGATCATATTTAAAATGCAGCAGAAAAATTAGCGGATTTAGGTTTTAAAATTTTTACATGAAAACAGTTTTCATAACCATATAATAAACATGCATCATATCCAGGATCATGTACAACATAAATCAAATCTAGATACAAAACCTTAGAGCTGAGATTAGGGTTTATCTCTTGTAGCGTGTTCCTCCTCGATCTCCTTATTGATGGTGATCAAACCTCCAACCCTAGATCTTCTTGTCTATGCTCTTGCTCTTGGTTGACGAAGAGAGTGGGCACCAAGATGAAATCTTCGTTGGAGAACGATTAAGAACGCCTTCTTGATCTTATGGAACACTAGGATGTGAGATGAGATTATGAGATTGTAAGAAACATTTTTCTCTCTCACTTAGCCTAGGTTGGCCAAAATCTCTCTCTCTCCCTATAGCCTTATGCGTGTGACTCTATATGAGTTATTATATAGTTTTTCCTCTCATATATCTTATATATATGGGACTAAAAACTGCTAACCCTCGCCCAATTAGGATTGGACTTGTTCTCCAATTTGGGCTTTGGGTGTATTTTTATAAATATATCTAACTCATGAAACTTATTTATAAAAATACCAACTTCTGTGTAGAATCATTATTTTACACAGTTTTATGAAACTTATTTCACAAATACCACCAACTAATTAATGAGCTTAATTGAGCAAGACAAGGGACCTAATGGATCCAAATAATCTAAGCTCCAATAATATGATAAATACATAATAACTCTTATTATAGTATTTATATAAATATTATTAGTAAAGGGGACACTCAACTAAAGGCCCAATTTTCACTCTTAGATTAAATGTCATGCTTTTTATAGAGATTTAATCAACTAACCTTGATTATTTGATCCATCTAGCATATTCTATACCAAATATATAATCCCTATACAATGCCGTAGTTGGATAGGTGAAATTACCGTAATACTCCTCCAACACCTATTTACCTTTAAGTTACCATATTTCTATCAAAGAATAATGTTGTCGATAATTTTATTTTCAATGGCCATTTAGATAAAATTATCAACCAATTCACAAAGTGAATACTAAGATCTTAGATTTAATTATTCCATGAATCTTGAAAGAACCTAAATGGCATTAATGTATAGTATCCTTAACTATTTGGTGTTTCCATCAATTCATAAGCCATAACCTCCAATATACCAGAGTTCATGTCTAACTTCATAGAGGTTAGTCTTTTAACAAATCAAAAGGCTATAACCCATAAAAGCAAGTCCAGTTAAATATCAAGGATTAAGATTTATATGCTAAGAGCTTGTTTGTGATAATTTAAGAATTGAGTTATAGCACTCCAATTCTTTATATTACCTAGTCCAGTTTAATACACATAACTTGTTTATGTTGTATTAGTATTTCTATCAGAAGTCAGATACTTCAATGATTTGAGACACATCATTCCCGTTGAGATAGACAAACACTACAACCTATAGTAAATAAAGTATTCCATCTCTATTTACAGATTGTAAACTACTTCATTTAGACTTAGATAAAGAAACAAGTCTCTCTATAATTAACACTTAATCATGTTTATTTCTTTATATACATATAAAGTCGTGGAATCTTTTTCAGATGAATAAACTATTCAACTAAGATAGTTTAATATAGCAAATATCATAATAGTTTAATATAGCAAATATCATAATTTCATATAAGAGATAATTGTTTATACTCAAAAGGGTAAAATTAGAAATCTGCTTTTTAGGACAAAATCCCAACATATAACCGATACTAGTACATGAGTAACCACATTGTATGTGTATTCATGGATTAAAAAACCTACTAAAATCAGAATTCACTGTGATATTTGGGACTTCTGGTACGAGGCTCAAGATTCTTTTTTCTTCTTGAATCTTGACTCTCTGTGACTGCGTGTGAAAACCTAGATTATTGGAAACTAGTGATAAGACTCAATATACAAACCCATACCAAGAACTCAAAAATCATACACATATTCAGACAAAAAAAAAAACCAAAAAATTGTACACAAATTAGCCAAAATAGAAAATATTAACAAAAACCCAAAAATCAGAAATAAAAAAATTTCCAAAAAATTGCATGCATGTAAAATAACCAAACAATAATAATAATAATAATTACCCTAAATTGTTTTGAAATTGAAGTTTTCACAAGACTTGGTTCCAATCGAAGCTTTTTGGCAATGGATTTCTCTTTCTTCCTAGAACCTTTTACATCATTATTCGCCTTCTTCTTTTGATTTCTTTTAGACTCTTCCTCTCTATCACCGAACTTTTCCTTCATCTTCTTGGTCATTTTTTATTTTGATTTAGAAGTTGAACTAGCTAATTTCTCCTTCATCTTTTTAGGTCATTTCGATTTTAATTCAGAAGGAGAAGTGACTGAACTAGAATGAGTAATAGCCATGGCTAACAGGAAGAGCAAACAGGAAAATGGATATGGAAGACGAAGGAAGATGATAAATCAAATGGAAGCCCTCAAACAGAAAAAAAGAAGAAGAAGAAAACGAATAATGGAAAATAAAGAAGAAAGTGGAAGAAAGAAGAAGCTAAAGAGCCTAAAGATAAAGTAGCATTAATGTATGATGTCCTTAACTATTTAGTGTTCTCATCAATTTATAAGCCATAACCTCCAATATGCCAGAGTTCACCTCGAACTTCATAGAGGTTAGTCTTTTAACAAATCAAAAGGCTATAACCCATAAAAGCAAGTCCAGTCAAACATCAAGGATTAAGATTTATATGCTAAGAGCTTGTTTGTGATAATATAAGAATTGAGTTACAGCATTCCAATTTTTTATATTACCTGGTCTAGTTTAATACACATAACTTGTTTATATTGTATTAGTATTTCTTTCAGAAGTCAGATACTTCAACGATTTGAGACACATCATTCCCGTTAAGATAGACAAACACTACAACCTATAGTAAATAAAGTATTCCATCTTTATTTACAAATTGTAAACTACTTCATTTAGACTTAGATAAAGAAACAAGTCTCCCTATAATTAACACTTAATCATGTTTGTTTCTTTATACACATATAAAGTCATGGAATTTTTTTTAGATGAATAAACTATTCAACTAAGATAGTTTAATTTAGCAAATATCATAATTTCATATAAGAGATAGTTGTTTATACTCAAAAGGGTAAAATTTTAAATCTACTTTTTAGGGCAAAATCCCAACAATCTCCCACTTGTCCAAAAAGCAGTTACTAAAAATAACATACTAAAAATTCCAAATTATTCCAAATGACCAAAATTAATAAAAGCAAAAACTAAGTGTTCAACTAACAACTTAATGACTAAGAAAAGCAATAAAGATCATAAGCTCTCTCTTCATCGTTTTCTTGATGGACTTCCCTCTCATTCTCGAGAAAGTCTCTACTTCTGTTGATGAAGGTAGTATTCGTAGATTGTCTGTAAAGAATGTAGCCCTTCTCTTCCTTTGGATAGCCAAGTAGAAAATACTTTTCTGAATTCTTATCAACTTCGTCTCCCACTTTCTTGCATGCGTATACTTCACAACCCTATAGTTTTAGATGCTCTAAGCTCTCTACATAGCCCATCCACATCTGAAAAGGTGTCGAAACAACTCTATTTGATGAAATGAAGTTGAGGATGTACGAAGCTGTCCTCAAAGCATAATTCTAGCATCTATAGGACAACAGCGACTCCTTATATATCAGCTCTATGGTTTGTTTGAGTCTGATGTTGTACCTCTCAGCAGCTCCTATACGAATATGCTCATAGATAGTCGTATATTCATAAGGAATAGCAAGATTGGCTAGTGTTGGCCTCAATAGGTCTCGAAGAGAATCCACATCTTCATGTTTGGCTTCAGTCTTGAACTTCTTGACCTTGGTGTCATGTTGCATTCGTACCTTTCTGTCGAACTCATAGAAAGCATATGGGATTTCATCGTATCTCTTGAGAAAATAGACTTGACCGAAGTCCGAATATTCATCAAAAAAGGTGATAAACAATGTATGCTTGTTGTAGGAAACTATCTCCATAGGTTCACAGATATGCACATGTGCACACTCTAAACATGCCTCAGCTTTCTCATAACGAGTAGCAAGAGGATGCTTGTACTTTACAGGCTTCTTGCAATCCTCACAGTCTATGTCATTGCTGATGTCTACTTCAGGCAAGTGACCCAACTCCATAAGTCTACGAATTTCTGAGCATGGCATGTGTCCGAGTCGCTTGTGCCAATTAATGGTGTTGCGGTCCTTCCGGATGTCATTCACCATCTCTTGAAGTGTAGTAATGCTCATGATTGAAGATGATGTACTTTGTGGCTTTGGGGTTGGGACATAAAGTCCATTCTGCATATCTCCCACATAGTACAATAGATTATTATAGAAGATTTTGACCTTCTTGTCAAACTCGAAGCGATAGCCTTCTTTAAACATCTTCGATACCGAAAGAGCATTTAAACTAAACTTTGGTACGTAATAGCAATCTTTCAAGATCATGGAGCTATCATTGATCTTGAGGTAGGCATCGCCTATGCCCTTTATTCGAACTCTTCGATTATCTATCACTTCTACATCACGACCAGCATCATTTAATTGATTTGGTTCAATGAACCATTTTTTGTCGTTACAGATATTGACACTAGATCCTGAGTCCACTAGCTAGAGATCACTTCTATCTTCAGCAGAGAGTGATTTTCTTGGCCTCCCAAATAACTTAACTACCGGAGAAGCTCCTGACCTCTTTTCAGTAGAGGTATCCTCATGTTGATTATCGTTCAAACTCTTTGAACATTGAGATGTCTCCATAAATGTCCTTGTTTTACTCCTTGTGCTGTATTCCTTTGTCTCTTTCCTCTTTCTGGAAACCTTGTCCATTCTATGAAACAATATTTCGTCAAACTGCAAAATAATAAGATTCCCAATTAGATAAAATTCATAAAATAAATCCAATTCATAATCGAATTTAATGAATTCAATTCACAATTAAATTCTGTAGGTTTAATTCTCAATTAAACACATGGGAAAAATATAATCGAATACAAACATCTTTGTTTCGATTTAATTTTGTAGTAAGATAATAAATGCCTCAATAAGGGTGTTCATTATCTTAAGTAAGATAATAAATACCTCAACAAGGGTATTTATTATCAGAAATAAACTTTGACAAAATCACTAACT
Organism: Parasponia andersonii; assembly: GCA_002914805.1. NCBI lineage: Eukaryota > Viridiplantae > Streptophyta > Magnoliopsida > Rosales > Cannabaceae > Trema > Trema andersonii. Next base: position 536,976 of record JXTB01000230.1, on the reverse strand, counting down.
CTTATGATTTATCAATCAAAGTAACTGATTTAAAATCAGTAGACAATTCGTGCAAAATATTGGAGTACATTTAGAGTAAAATAAGAAAACATAAATGTTATAACATATAATCAAACAAGAAGATTATGTGTTATGCTCTTATTGGTAACTTGGAAACTAAGAATAAACTATGGACAAGTATGCAAATTATGATCCTCCTAGTACTCGACTAAGTTTGCTAATTTATCTGAATATAAAAGAATTTAGAATACTTAGCATTAAATCTATCAAGATAAAATGCTTGTGTAAGAATCCCTAATACTGTCACAAATATTCAAGGTATTTTAACCTACCATAGATCACAAGTTATCTACGGGTAATCATGTGAATCTACAACTTAAATGTGAACAATTCACTTTAGACAAAAAGACAAATATCTCATATTCTAGTTTGCTAATTACCCTATTTATCGGTCCATAGAATTACTAACATAGCTCCTACGGGAGGTTAATAGCATCCTATGTTGAGTGTGTAACCATCATTTCAATTCACAAGCTTTCTTAAACAACACAGTCTCCTACGGGAGATCTGTACGTAAAGTTCACTCGCAAATTTATCCTTAGAGACTCAATACCAGTAATATCCAGATGAAAACCTTCCTACGGGAGTTCAACAAGATTCTAAGGCGAGGCACATCTTTAGAACCATTGAACCAATGATGGAGATCATGGATATCTCATACCCGCTCCCACTCAATCTTTTTAAAATTTAGGGATCCTGATTTTACCCAGTTATCTAACTTATTTAGGAACTACAAAATCAACTATGTATATCCAATTATGTGACTTAAAGAGAATGAGCTAATTTAAGACATTATGACATACTATAATAAACATAGTACTATGATCAAAATAATTATTGACTAAAGCCAAAGTGCTAACACTATAATATTATACATCTCATATATATAAAATTAAACAATAAAAGCATACAAGACGTAATGATCAAGTAAAAAGATCTATGGATTGTAAATCATTCAAGCAAAAAATTTTCAGAAGAAAATTCAATTATTTAGTCAACAATCTTTCAACCAAAGATAAATAATTGAAATATTATATTTAAACCAAGTCCTGTATTAAATATTAGTTTTGAAAAATGGACTAAGAAACTTTAACCGCTAAATTATTCAACCAATAATTTTAAAGATTCTTAGTAATAGAATTTAATCAAATTAAATTCCAAGTACATTTATAAAAATAAGTAAACAGTTATTAAAAAAAATATTTTTGTATAAAAGTTTTACAAATAATTATAAATGCAAATAATGAATATAAACAACTTTATAAGCATTCATTAATTTTCTCAAAATTAATCCTTTCAAAACTAAAAAATAGTTTAAATAATTTTGGATTAAAATATCAAAATTAAAAATCCTTCCACTCAATATGACAATCATATCAAATGTATTTTGTAAAAATATAATTATCTCATAATTATGAAAAGGCCTTTTATCACATAAAATAATACCATAATTATCTCATAATTAACAGTATTTTATGTCAAATACCACCGTACAAAATATTACCATAATTATCACATAATTATAATATTTTATTAAACAATATTTTAATCTCTTTAAAATCAAACTCCAATTTTCTTGTAAATCATGAAAACAAATAATTATCCTTGTACTAATATTATTCTTTTAATTAATATAATTAATCTTATTAATTATTAATAATTATTAATTATTAATCATAATAGTAATTATTAAATAATAAAAATTAATCAAATTAATAAATATTAAATAATAATACGAAAATTAATTAAATTCTATAATTAATCTTTTCTAGTAAAATATATTATCCTAAATGTAAGAATTAAGTTCATAACTAATTCTTATCTAAATTTAAAAATATCAAATATTTTAAATTATTGACTTATTAGGATAATTTAAATAATTAGAAAATAAATCAAATTTATTATCTAATTATTAATTAATTAAAGAATTAATTAATTTATCTAATCCTTTCTTAATCTCATTAAGATACTATCTTAAACTCATTAAGATTTAAAACGGATAATAAAAGATAATTACTTTTAATTATAGAAATCCTATTTCTATAACTATATTTAGAAAAAAAATTAACTGCAATATTCTAAATTAGGAAATAATTAAAACTCTTTTAGTTAATCCTAATTAATTAGAAACTTATAACTCATATAATGTTTATATATTTATCTAGTATTTATATCTAAT
>JXTB01000230.1:500443-531978 GCA_002914805.1 Parasponia andersonii | reverse complement strand
TATAGTGTCCTTAACTGTTTGGTGTTTCCATCAATTCATTAGCCATAACCTCTAATATACCAGAGTTCATTTCTAACTTCATAGAGGTTAGTCTTTTAACAAATCAAAAGGCTATATCCCATGAAAGCAAGTCCAGTCAAACATCAAGGATTAAGATTTATATGTTAAGAGTTTGTTTGTGATAATTTAAGAATTGAGTTACAGCACTCCAATTCTTTATATTACCTGGTCCAGTTTAATACACATAACTTGTTTATGTTGTATTAGTGTTTCTATCAGAAATCAGATACTTCAATAATTTGAGACACATCATTCCTATTGAGATAGACAAATATTTCAACCTATAGTAAATAAAGTATTCCATTTTATTTACAGATTATAAACTACTTCATTTAGACTTAGATAAAGAAACAAGTCTCCCTATAATTAACATTTAATCATGTTTGTTTCTTTATACACATATAAAGTCATGGAATCTTTTTCCGATGAATAAACTATTCAACTAAGATAGTTTAATTTAGCAAATATCATAATTTTATATAAGAGATAGTTGTTTATACTCAAAAGGGTAAAATTAGAAATATGCTTTTTAGGCAAAATCCTAACATATAACCGATACTAGTACATGAGTAACCACATTGTATGTATATTTATGGATTAAAACACCTAATAAAATCAGAATTCACTGTGATATTTGAGACTTTTGATACGGGGCTCAAGATTCTTTTTTCTTCTTGAATCTTGACTCTTCGTGAGTGCGTGTGAAAACCCTAGATTATTAGAAACCAGTGATAAGACTCAATATACAAACCTCTACCAAGAACTCAAAAATCATACACATATTCAGACAAAAAAAATAAACCAAAAAATTGTACACAAATTAGCCAAAATAGAAAATATTAACAAAAACCCAAAAATTAGAAATAAAAAAATTTCCAAAAAATCGCATGCATGTAAAATAACCAAACAATAATAATACTAATAATAATTACCCTAAATTGTTTTGAAATTGAAGTTTCCACAAGACTTGGCTCCAATCGAAGCTTCTTGGTAACATATTTCTCTTTCTTCCTAGAACCTTTTACATCATCATTCGCCTTCTTCTTTTGATTTCTTTTAGACTCTTCCTTTCTAGCACCGGACTTTTCCTTCATCTTCTTGGTCATTTTTTATTTTGATTTGGAAGTTGAACTAGCTAATTTCTCCTTCATCTTCTTAGGTCATTTCGATTTTAATTCAGAAGGAGGAGTGACTGAACTAGAATGAGTAATAGCCATAGCTAACAGGAAGAGCAAACAAGAAAATGGATATGGAAGACGAAGGAAGATGATAAATCAAATGGAAGCCCTCAAACAGAAAAAAAGAAGAAGAAAAAAACGAATAATGGAAAATAAAGAAGAAAGTGGAAGAAAGAAGAAGCTAAAGAGCCACAAACGGCTTTGGAAGAGAAACAAGCCTTATTTCGAGAATATACTATTTTTCTAAATAATACCGTACTTAGATTAACCATTTTTTTAAGCATCATATGTATATGTAATTTTTTTTATAATTCACCGTGTATATACTAATTTCCTTTTTTTTTTTTTAAGGAAGTTCTGCTCGTATGTATATGTTTAACGTGATTTACAAAAACTAGTAAATAAAAATAACATTTATAACGTTAGTCTCATGTAATTCTAAACAATTAATTGTTCGTAGGCTTGCCATTAGCCCAAAAAAGGGTCCGTGGGTTATATTAATTTTTTTTTTTCATTAAGGTGGCGTTTGGTAGCAAAATAAAAAACAGAAAAGGAATGGTAATGGTAATATGAATAGAATGAGAATAAGAATGGAATAGAAAATAAAATTATTCTCATATTTGGTTAGCATATTAGAATGTAATAGAATTAACATTATTTGGATCAAATTACCCTTACCCACTCTAAAAATTAGAATAGCCATTTATATATATACATAAAAAATAAAAAAAAATGCTTGACTGAAAATAGCCGTTACATGGTTAAAATAAAATTAAAAATTATTTATTTATATGTAGGAACAACTTTTAATTATAAAAAAATTAGGGGCAAATATAAAAATTTCTTTTAAAATATTTATAATTCGATATGATTTTTGAATAATTCTACTTCAAAATAAGCTAATATAACAAAAAAAATTACTTTAATGCAGTATAAAAAAAAAGGTGAACGCAATAGTCCATTCAAAAAAAAAAAAGAAAAAAGAACGCTATACACATTTCAAAGTACATATACAAGAAGCCCACTTTTTTGTTTCACTAACAAGAAGCACACTTTTTATTCTCGGTAACAAAAAAAGTGCATTTTATAAGATTGAAAAAATTGAGAAAAGGAAAAATGAATACTCACGTTTCTTTATATATCCAACCCATCTATAATATCTAAAAATTAGTATATAAATTGGAGAAAAAAATCTCAAAGAAAACGATAATTAAAGAATAGTTAGATTGAGTAGAAAAAAAAAAAGAAAGAAAGAAAGTTCAACACCTAAGTAAATTTGATGACTAAATGACATTAATTTTAAAACATGACATTATTTAAAATGTAATTATGGCACAAAACTAGTGGGCTTGGAAAGGAATAGCATTTCCACCTATTTAGTTTAGGAATACTTATTCTAATATTGGATGGAATTATTATTCCATTTGAACGAGTATTCCTATGCAAAAAAATTAAATCAAACATGTGAATATACTTTCTTTGGGAATTGTGTTTTTATTCCTATTGCTATTACCTCATACCAAATACTACCTAAATTCTTATCATACATTTAACAAAGTCTTTATACAAAATTTCTTGTAAATGCATCAAAGCCAGTGAGAAACGAAATATTCCCAGATCTTAATTATATACTTTATTCGTAAACCAGTATTCTAGTTATATTTTTCATGGGAAGACTGAAAAAAAAAAGTGACATAACTATAGTGGGAATTTGGGACATCTTTTGTCATTTTTCCCACGAATAATTATCACGCTTCATAATAAATAGGCGTACTTATAACTCATTTTATAATTATGATCAAAAACTTAAACCGTGGTATAAATTCCGTCTAATTAATATCACAATATTTTTTTTTCTGCATAAAAATACTTTCATGATTCAATCTAATACAAAAATCATACTACTTATAAACTAAATCTAATACAAAAATCATACTACTTATAAACTAAACATGTGAATATACTTTCTTTAGGAATTGTGTTTCCATTTCCATTGCTATTACCTTGTACCAAATACTACCTAAATTCTTATCATACATTTAACAAATTCTTTATACAAAATATCTTGTAAATATTTATTCATCAAAGCCAGTGAGAAACGAAATATTCCCAGATCTTAATTATATACTTTATTCGTAAACCAGTATTCTAGTTATATTTTTCATGGGAAGACTGAAAAAAAAGTGACGTAACTATAGTGAGAATTTGGGAAATCTTCTGTCATTTTTCCCACGAATAATTATCACGCTTCATAATAAATAGGTATACCTATAACTCATTTTACAATTATGATCAAAAACTTAAACAGTGATATAAATTCCGTTTAATTAATATCACAATATTTTTTTTTCGGCATAAAAATACTTTCATGATTCAATCTAATACAAAAATCATACTACTTATAAACTAAACATATGAATGTACTTTCTTTAGGAATTGTGTTTCCATTTCCATTGCTATTACCTCGTACCAAATACTACCTAAATTCTTATCCTACATTTAACCAATTCTTTATACAAAATTTCTTGTAACTATTTATTCATCAAAGCCAATGAAAAACGAAATATTCCCGGATCTTAATTATATTGTAATACTTTAGTCGTAAACCAATATTCTAGCTATATTTAACATAGGAAGGCTTTAAAAAAAAAAAAGCGACCTTACCATAGTGGGAATTTGGGGAATCTTTTGTCATTTTTCCCACGAATGATTATCACGTTTCATAATAAATAGGTGTACTTATAACTCATTTTACAATTATGATCAAATACTTAAATAGTGATATAAATACCATTTAATTAATATCGTAGTATTTTTTTTTCCGCATAAAAATACTTTCGTGATTCAATCTAATACAAAAATCATACTACTTATAAACCATATAAATAACAGCCGACTGAAACATAATATTCGACTAACGCTCATCAAAAACAAAAGGTTGTGCACGAGATATAATATGTGCACTTAATCCACAAGAGAGGCAACTGCAACTTTATCAGAGAAATTATTTGTTATCCACACCCATACACACAAATGAAAGAAAATTAATGAAAATAAATAAAACCTTACATATCTACATTCAGGTCCGACAAAATCCCCACAGAAATAAAATTTGTAACAGCAAAAACCTTCATACAAATGGAAGGAATAGTATCAAAGCAAGGAAAAAAAAAAGAGAAAAATAATAGGAATCCAATTAGAGAGGGATATCAATCTTGGCTAGGGTAGAAATCAAGAGGTAATTTGTAAATGCAAATTAGAGAAGAAAGATGATGTGTTTGGAGAAAAGATTTTAAGATTATTTTGTTTTAAAAGAAAATAAACTAGAGATGTGAGCACAATGTTATTGTTTGTGTTCTTACTAGCATTAATTTAATTTATTATTATTTTTTTTTGTTACAATCGTCAATTTTCAACTGAGTTATAAAAGACTATACTAGATACAGTATCAAGTTCGACATCTTCAGTCAAATTACACGACAAAACCCATTTAGCTAGATTATAGACATAGAAATTACAGTCTCTAGTAACAAAAGTAAAAGTTATATGTCTTGTTCAATAACAAAAAGTATTAATTTTATTGGAACTTACTTATACGTCTTGTTCAATAACAATATGTATCGTATGTAGGAAGCCATTTAACGTACTTCGTTTTTGAGGTTTTAATGATAAAAAAGGTTTAATTGTAATTTATCTCTAAAAATAGTAATCAAATATCATTTTTAGTCTTCGATTTTTCAAATGCCTCAAATTTGGTCTTAAAACTACATTTTTATCTTAGTTTGGTCCATGAACTTCCATTGTTGATCATATTTTGTCATCTTGAATTATGTTCTTTTATCTCAGTTTTGATCACTGGTTCATAACATAATTGTAAAAATTGAGATTAAAAGAGAAAAAGCATAATTAGGATGGCAGAATGTAATATTTGAAAGTTTATAAAACAAAATAGGGAAAATGACACCGAATACCATCTTTTAAAAAATATACTAAAACTACGGTGAGTTGAATTCAATTGTTTTCGTACGGTTTTGGGGGGGAAAAAGAAAAAAAATTCATCTCGCACTTGCTTCTTCTGCTCGCTCTCAATTCCCTTCCAATCTATTCTCCTCCTTTGACCCAATCTCAACTCTAGAATTCACATCATCAGATCCAATACCAACAGGTCCGATGAGCCAGCGCAACGAACGAAGAGCTGAACTTGAAGCCACGGAGGAAGGCGTCGACTTCTAGGGAGAAAAGACAGCTTTTTTAAGAAGTAGAAGGTGAATAGTGATATAAGTCTGTGGAGGAGGAAGGCTTAGAGAAGTTGGGAGTGAGAGATGGGAAATCGGGTTGAGCGTTGATGGGCCTTCGAGTTGGTCTGGGACGGACGGTGGAGAAGAATCACTGGACTTTGTAAGAAGGAAATGATTTGGAGGTAATGTTATTTTTGGAGTTTTTTTCTCTTCATTTTGTATAAAGATTTCATCTATTAATTCAAATGAATTAGAAGCTCATGGTATTTTGATTTTGTTGCTGTCGTTTAGAGTGATTGCCAATTATATTTTCATATACTAGGAAATTGGGTTGATTGGTTTTTAATATTTGGAAAGTGTTAGACAAAATGTTTGAACTGCGTTTGTTTCTTCTTTATTGGGTAGATTGGTTAATGCTTGGAAGGTTTTTGATGAAATGTCTGACCTGGGTTTGTTTCCTCTTGCAACTACTCAAAACCAAACATTGTTAATGGATCTGTTGATAATTCAAAGAGACCAGATGTGTAATCACCTGCAAAGATGGAAAATGTTAAGCACTCTTACGAGGTTTTAGAAAGAGTTCTAGATGCTTCACTTGTGGGAATTAAGTGGGCATTTTCTCACTCGTTTCATGGTGCTTCATTCATTTTGTGGTACTCTAGCAAAAACAAATGCTTGTTAACATACTCTCATGCTTTTTTTTTTTTTTTTTTTTTTTTCAAGCTGAAGAACCAATAGTAACCATATAGTTTCTTAGTAACCTTGTTTCTTTAGTTATTAGTTTATGATTGCTATTTAGTTTCTATGGTTTCTAATTAATGGTACTAACGAAATTGGTTATTTGAAATTAGAAACTAATAATAAAATTAATTATTGGAAATCAGTAACTAATTTTATTAATTTGGTTAGTGTATAAGAGAAATTAGTTTTTACTATTATCTAATAATTAACAATTGAAGTGGTTACCAGAGAAATTACTAATCTGGTTACTGAGAAACTAAATTGGTTACTTATAAATTTTACAATTTCTTGTGATTTATTTATATACAGAATATTTTGTTAAAAGAAAATCCAACTAGATTTCAGAAAACCACTATATGATTTACTTACATCTAGAGTATTTCGCTAAAAAGAAACCAAATTAGTTTCTAAGAAACCTTTGTGAATTTTTGTGATTTACTTACGTACAGGGCATTCTGCTAAAAGGAATCTAAACTAGTTTTCAGGAAATCTTTATGGTGCTTCATTCATACGTAACATTCTGTTAAAAGGAAATCAAATTAGTTTCTTGGAAATCTTTGTAGTTTCCTGTGATTTACTTATATACATGATATTTTGCTAAAAAGAAACTAAATTAGTTTCGTAGAAGTCTTTATAGTTTTCTATGATTTACTTACATACATGATATTCTACTACATATAAACCAAATTGGTTTTTTAGAATCTTTTTTGGTTTCTTGTGATTTACTTTCGTACATAACATTCTACTAATTCAAACTCTTATAACAAAGATCCAGTTATAATTAACTCTTAATACAAGTGAGCTTGTACTATTATTTATGGACTTATTCCACTAAAGGTCCAAACTGCACTATTGAATAGATACTTTATAATTAAAATTAGGTCTATTAGATAATTAACATGTGTATATGCATCTTCACATGAGTACGTAGTTAGGTAAAATTGTTGTTTTGCCCCTCCAATTACAGCTTTCAATTTCTTGATACAAAACTATATATAATAGATTATTAGACTTACAGAAAGTCTTTAGTTTATAAAATATTTAATTTTATTAATTACTTAGTTCAGATTTAAATCATTCAAGCTCCTATAGCTCATTAAGTCGATATTCACTTCTCTATATAATAGAGTTGTAGATTTCATATCTATAAGTATATGTTCCTAATGCTCATAATAATACATTACCAAAATATTAGAGTCTAGATCGTCAATTTCTTGATCCATATCTTTTAACATCTCAAATAATACAAATTATTAGTGCGAGTTCATCATCAATTTCATAATTAAGAAAGATATGCGTTAATTATCAAGTTTGTGAAAATATATTCTTATCAACAACATTTATTATAAGAGCATATTTTACATGATCTATGTTCAATATTTATACACCAAAACTTTTTATACTTGGTCACACCAATATAGATTAAGACATTATAAATACACAAAATTTTACAATACGATCCAAGAGAAGTGTTTAGTTTGTCTTATTAGTTGTGAATAATCTTATTTGATTTAATTAGAGAAAATATGTACTTTAATAAACAACTTTATTAAAATATTTTTCTAATAAATAAATCATGAAACCTTTATGACATTTATTATATACTAATAATTAAAATAGTATCACAAACACTATATATGAGTTATTATTTTATCAAAATATTCAATGAATATCTATAAATAATAAACATTTTTTAGGTATAATTCTAACAATTTATAAGGTTCTAATATGGATCTATTTTGGTCTAAATACTTATATATCTAGAAGAAAGATATATAGATATTTGAACTAAATTAGATTCATATTGGAGCCATATAAAATTGATAATATATGTCTCATAAAATTAGAATGATAAAACATAAAATTGACAATATATGTCTCATAAAATTGGCAATATATTCATATATATTCTTTCTAGATATATGAATATTTGGACCAAAATAGATCCATACTAAAAATATATAAAATTTTTCAATTTCTTACCTTCGTGTTGAACAAAAACGATAATTCAATTTTTTTTTTATAAAGATAATAATTTTCTTTTGTTTCTAATTTTATCTCTGTTAAGATGAGCATCTTTTAGGCAAATACTAATTAACAACAGTATTGAATAGAAAAACTAAAGAGTTTAACGTGAAATAAAAATTTAAGAATGATGATCTAAAAGAGTCACAAATAAAATAATGTGGACTTGATCGTAAAAAAAAACTAATAGAATTATTATTTTTTTTCTAAAAGAACTAGTTTTAAGAGACTTTAGAGAATTTTACTCTAAATATCTGAGTTTATATGTTATTTTATTGAATTATTCCAAATTTGGAAATTTTGCATTGAAAAAAAAAATTGTGGGCGGGGGCAAATTACCTTTCTTCATTTCACATGAATTTTGAAAAAATAAAATTAGGCAGTGGGCCCCGCTTGCCCCTCGTGCCACCCTGTTCATTAACCAAGTTTGAAACAATTTTAAATTTAGAAATCAAAGTGGGATGTTACTTTCTGGGTCTTAAAGTATCATTGACTATAAAATAGCGAAGAAAACTTAGGTTAAAAAAAAGACCCCTTTAATAGTCTATTTTGGAAACTATACTTTTTTTCTTTTTTGTAAAAATTCTTCGTAAAATAGATCTTTTATATGTCTAGCGCGTCGTATAGTGACTATAGTCTAGTATGGTCTAATAAGCATGTCTACTGTAGTCTAACATGGCCTAATTCTCAAAAGGTATTTATTTTCCAGAGCACATTATCAAAAGAGTCTATTTTACGGAAGATCTAAAAATAAATAAATAAAAAGCCTGCTAACAATAGGGACAAGACCACGTAATTAAGGTCACTAAAGTAATAACCGCGCATGCATGTATCTATTGTCAGTTCATGTATATACTATATGCACGTACATAATTGAAAAAAAAAATATATTTAGAATTCAACTAGAAAAAGCAAATTTTTTTTCCATATATGTACGTTTGTATTATCGATTGGTCGAAACAAGCTAGCCAGTTGGCATGGGAATTAATAAGAGTCAAAAACCTGAAACCTGAAACGTGAATGTGATGGTGATGTATACCAAGTTTTCTATGAAAATGTAGCCAAACTTTGGTGTTCATGCATGATGATTTTCTAATAATAATTAGTTTACACAGTGAACGTTGTGACCATATCAAGAATGAGAACTTTGTTATCATTTTCTTCTGTCTTATAATTATTGTATATACAATTATAATCTATATATTTCAATTTGCTTGATATCTGTTCCGAACCGTTAGACCTCAACATTATGTTGGTGTCCTATTCCATAATAGTTACGGGGATAACCGTGCATTAATAAGGTTCTTATATCCAAACGAAGAAAGACACCCAACGAGAAGGATGAAAGAAATAATAACATGATGGCTTCCTTTTTTTTTTTTTTTTGTAAGCTCTAGGAAAGAACTATGCGTGATTTTTAAAGACAGATCATCTAAAAAAAATAAAAATAAAAATCTTAATCCATAAAAAAATGGTGAAATTAAATAATTAATGTTTTGTTTGAAAAAACAAGTACTAGAAAAACAATTAAAAATCAGCTAGCAAAGTTTACGATGTAAAAACCCAATTTTTTTAGGGGTAGAATGGTCATTTGACTAGATTTAAAAAAAATCAGATTATATATATATATCATTTCTCTCTCTCTCTCTCCTCTGTTCCCCCCCCTCCCGATTACTCTCTCTCAGCTCTCTCTCGTTCTCTCGGCCGTCGAAGGAAAGGAAGCCGCCGAGCCGCTGTCAGCCACCGTCCGGCCAGCCCAACCACCGACGTAGCTCTAGCTCGCCACCAGCTGCAAGCCACTACCCCCGGAGCAGCCATCGGAGCCGCCGAACGTCGCCGAGGGGCGAAGGGAGCTGATGAATTTTTTGTTACCGGCGACGATTCCGGCTGTTTCAAGCCACGTTCTTAGGCTCGTTGGGTTCGTATCGTCGCAAGGATCGTCAAGGTATATATTTTACGATCCCATTTTGCCTGGATTGAAAGTTGCCATTTTATGGTATTTTGAGTTTTGAATTTTAGTTTTCGATCCGACCGTTAGATTTTGTTTTTGTTTTTGTTGTCATTTTTGGAATATACTCAGAAAATGGAGAAGTTTGATATAGATATTGTGGCATTTGGTAATCGGCACGAAAATCGAGATCAGACGGTTGAGATTTTGCCTCATTTTGCGTGCCATCGGTTAGGTGTGGGCTCGGACCTGAATTGGACAAGTCATATGTCTAACCTAGCAATTTTGGGTGCTAGGAATTCAGTGAAGAGGTCCGTTTGTGGAATTGAAGGTCCGGTGAGAAGTTAGTTTTTCGCAAGAGGGCGATCGAGGGCGTGGGATTAGTTTCCGACTCTCCGAGTGATCGTCCAACGGCACCTTGAGCATCCAATAGCGTGGTATCATTATTCTAGTGAGGTAGGGATTCGGTTACCTCTCTTTTACGTCATTTTGAATAAAACTTATTTTCTGCAACATATGAGAACAAATGTGATTTTAGAACTTTAAAATATCTGTGATGGAATTGAATGGTATGATTTATATATTAGATTACTCTGGGAATTTTCTGAGTGCAGGTTATTTTTGGGTATGTTAAAATAGGGTCGTTATGCTGCCCATTTTTCTACAAAATTTAATGAATTACTTTATTAAAAACCAGAGCATCATTTGAACTTAATTTACTGCATGACTACTTTTACACATCAGTTCAGAGTACACGTGTCATAGGATCACACATGAGTCCCATGTTAGCATCATGGTGTTTTTACATTGTGTTGTTGCGGCCCCACTGACGGTGAGAATCCGTGAACCCGGGCAGGGTATTTCTTCTGATTACCTCCCCATTTGGCAGGCATAGGCAATGCGGTTGCCCCTCCAGGTTTGGTAGGCGACACACGGTATCCCCTCTAGTTATAGGCTAGGTGTCAGGCAGGCTGTATGGCATACGTAGTGCCAACACCCTGATTTCCATTGATGAGAGGTGGTGAACTCATGGGTATGGGTGGATTTGTGTCATGTGTTTGTAGACTAATTAATTTTGGGATATTATGTTTTCCGTACCTCTATATATATGTATGTGCATATGGACTCTCAATTTTGGATATTTTATGAATATATGCACATATGGTTTTGCAAAGTTATTTTGGATTAAACTAACCATGCAGGGGCTTTCCATCACTAAAAAAAAGGTTTTAATTGAGGTAACAGCTTTCCTACTGAGCTTTCGAGCTCACCTCTTCTCTCCCCCCTCCCTTTCAAGTGATCACTCATTCGAGTCAGTTGTATCGATGTCTAGGCAAGTCGCTTGGCTTAGGCTCGTGGTCTTATTCCTCCTTGGGTTGGTATTTTTCTTTGTCTCACTCTTTCTCCATGTCTAACTGTTTAGCCAAGTTCATTGAGTCTACTAAGTGAATGTATGAGGATGTACTAACTACTATTTGAGGATTTGGTATATATATATATATGGGACCCTATAGTTTTCAAGGAGCATATTTTTAAAGTTTTAAGTGCTTGGAAATTTTAATTAATTCTGTAAATAAATTTTTGGACTTTCCGACTCAAGATTTACGAACTTTATTTTAATCAACGCAAAAGTTTTTTATCAAATCAAGTTTTCGTACAAATTAAATATGTTTAATCAAATGTTAATTGACCTATCTCTCTTAATAAATTAAACTAAAGATGCGTTCCCTTTTTATAGAATTTCTAATGAATCAAGGACTAAAATGAAATATCCAAGTACTGGGTTTTCTCTGAATTTTGTAAAATTCCTTATTTATATTAATTTATACTCAAAATTACTAAAAAGTCACGACCTAGGATTTTGGGTTATAACAGATTTGGTATCAGAGCATAGCTTCAGATCCGTCTGGGATCGAACCTGTGTAAATTTTTAGTGTTTAAAATTGTTTTAGAAATGGTTTTGATAAATACATCATACATCACTTAGGGATTGGCTAGATAAGTTATTTTTGCTCTACTTCCTTCCAAGTCCTCTCTTAAACTTTTTTCAAAGCGAAATTCTGGTCTTTTTGGGATGGTGACTTTCTAGGAGTGTCAGTCTCTGAAGTGTTGGGTTGACATGAGACTATCGATTTCCGCTCTTAGCGTAATCCTTCGTTTCGAATGGACGTTCATTCTTGTACTCTTCTGTCCATTTAGATTGTGAGCTACGTGAACCTCGTGGGTTTTAAAGGTAGCAATTCGGTATCATATACCTTAGTTGTTGTGTTTGACTGTCTTATAGGTTATCTATATACTGTCTCTCGGGTTTTGTGGTCGCTTTGGTTTGTAGCATTTGATTGTGGTTATATTTTCTCGAGGATTTCAGCTTGTGATACACTGGTTTAATGTTTACACTTCACTGTTGTGGCTTGACTTTATTGGTGTTTATTAGACTGAGATAGTATTTTCTTGAAATTTGACATCTTCGTGATCACTTGATTTGGATGCATCATGACTTGGCTCTATATTTGAGTGTTTGCATTGATGATACTTTTTTGCATAGCATGCTCGTTGATTAAGTGGTTGGTTTGGTAATTTGAGACATTGTTTAACTATAGTAACTGCATTTTTCTAGTTTCATCTGGTTTGTTATTAGAGTTCTTTGAATGAGACTTATTGACTTGTTGAGAGTTTGGTGGGATTTAAAAAAAAAAAAAAACTGAGTCATTTTATTTTGGAACTTTTGAAAATTTCAAGTTGACAAATAACATTTTAAATGACGTAGACCTTTGTATTTGACCAAAGTGACATGTTTGTTTTCAAAAGGATTATGAGCATTTTAAACTCAGATATTAGTTGGGTAAAATTAATACACTTTTTCAAAAGAGCTATTGTTTTTAAACAAATATGCTACTTTGAGACCAAGTCTTGTGAAACTACCAACTTATTCGTATAATAGTGAGGTTTTATTTTACATTAGGTGGTGTTAATTTGAAGGACCTCTAGACCAAAGTAGTTTATTTCCATGAATGTATATACATAAATCAAACTTTTCAAGTACCTTCTCTAATTTTTAGACTTAGTAGATTATTAAGTATTTTTCAATCCCTACTTAATACTTGATTTGAGATCAAATGAATATTTTCGTAAATTGACTCATAAGTTTACTTGAGATATAAACGAATGAATGTAAGTTACTTAAGAAAAGTTTTGAATAAGGATATTCACATGTTTGAATACTCGGTAATCTTTGGTGGGGATTGAAGATGATTTTGGGGGAAAATCATTAGCTTCACGAGTGTGTTTGAAGATTTGTACTTCTGATTTTCTTTAGAATGTATTACCTATGGAATGGAAATTTATATGACTATTTGCGTTATGAAAATATTTGAATTGAAAATTTTGATTTAAATTCTATGCAGCTTGTCACTTGTGCCTTGGGTGTTCAATGGTTCCAATTGCATATTTCTTCTAAGCTTACTTTGATGTGGTTTATCTTGTTGTTTAATGCATGGTCCCTTGGTATTTTTGGATTATTTAGTATAATAACTCATGTTAACTTAATTTTCCACGGTGTGAACAAAATTATATTGGAGTTATGCGGGATTGGTTTTAGATGGGTTTTGGGCATTGTATGATTGGTTTTGGCCAGTCTCTCCAGTGTTGAGAAAACTGGGAGGAGAATGAAATTTTGATTTGCAAAATCAATGAAAGGCATTAAGTTATATGTCTTGATTATATATTTGATAGGTTTTGAGTTATATGCATTGGCTTTATGTTTAACAAGCCTTGAGTGGTGCATTTGAGTATGTGATATTCTTCTTGAAGATTTGATTCTAGCTTTCCAGTGTATGGAGTTCATATATATGTTAATTAGTTTGTTATGCCTAGTATAAACCTTCATGAACTTTTAGTACTTATTTTAAAGAGTTAAGTAAGAATCGGTGTTTGTTTTACCCACCTTGAGAAAATATTTTGGCAATGTTTCACACTTTAATATTTTCTAAACTACCCAATTTTTCTTTCCGTACATTAAAAAAAAAATTGTGAACTTTCAAATTTTTTTTTTTAGAAACTTGTTTAATTAGTTTGAAGAATATTTTGGAATTCTATAAAAATATTACATTGTATTTAGTTGTGATATGGATTGAGGCTCAAATTCCTTACTAATTTTGTAAGAAAAATCGACCATGATAATTTAAATATGGCCTCATTTATTATTTTATCAAGTATGTGCGGATTACGTGATAAATGTCTGTTTTGTTGGTTATGTGGGACAAACTAGTGTCTTTTTCATACATTCCATATTTGTTTTACTAAATGGTTACTGTGTATCACTCAACCTTGAGTTGATGCTTGTATTTACTAGAGATTTTCATCATATATACATGGAGTGAACTTTTACTAAATGTTGATGTTGAATTGGATCTAATTCCTTTATTGGATTTAAATTAGATATAATATGATTACTGTTATATGGCTATTGGTGATTGGACTGAGATCACTTATGGATTTTTATCTTAAGAGTCGTTGGACTCTACATTTATATTGTAAGGGTACTCAAAGTTCAGGTGTGGTTTACCTCTAGCCAGGGAGAAACCATATTGTGAACTAGTGTAGTATTCCTAGGCCCTAACACTTTTTATATTCAATGTTTTCAAAATTGTTTATATAAAAAAAAAATTTTGAAATGAGGTTTCATGGGAGACAGGCGTCACTCGAGGGTAGTACCAGACAGCCTATACTGTTATAACCTTATTTCTGGGGGGTTAAGTGTCGATTTCTGTTATGTGCATATTTCTAGGACATTGGATTGTGTCCATGGAGTTTTCTTTATATCAAGGACTTGTAGAGTTTTTGGGTCAGCATTCGTTTTTATTTTCTTTAATGAGGCTTTACACTGGATAAAAGGTTTGAAATGCTTCTGAAATTTCTCATGTTTGGATGCTTGCTTTTGAGATTGAGGTTTGCACTAATATTTTGCATTGGTGATTTCCAATTTAGGTGCTCTAGTCTTGTGTTTGACTAGAAGTGGCTTGTGTTTTGTGTTATTCCTCGCTCTAATCAGAGAATAGAAAATGGTTGTGAACCATTGATCTCTCTTTGTCACCTCTAATCTCTAAACTCGTTTATCTTGTGTGGTGTAACACAAGGATCCTTATTCTTCATTTTAACTCTATTCTATTGTGTTCTATGCTTGAAATAAGACTTAGAGTCATTGACTTGGAGATTGTCTAGGACCAGAAACTAGTTACAGATAAATGGGTATGTCCCAGGAGATTTTTGATCTGGTATGATCAAGGGGACGGTATTCTTGTATCTGATGTTTGGTCTGTTGTCCTAGTTTGGTGCCTTACAATCAGTGTTCAGAGTCCTGTATTCTTGGCTTCTCGCCATGGTTATTACCATTCTCTTTTGATTGCTTACATACTTAAGGTTGTCATTTCTAACTATGGGTGTTGAGATTCTTATGCCTATTGTTGAGCCATCTTATAATTTTGATCTTTCCATGTGCGTTCTTATACAATATCATAGTGCGGTACGGTATGTTGGTGGGGCTTTGATACCAAGTGAGAACTGTCTATTTCACGCTTTCATTAACTCGCGTTCGGTTTCCTACTCGTAAATTCTGTAGTCAAGTATTCCATGCACTCTCAGTGGCTATTTCTTAGAATATTGTTCTTGCTCTCGGGTTGTACTTGAATTTTAGGACGAAATTCCTACAAGGAGGGGAGAATGTAAAAATCCAATTTTTTTAGGGGTAGAATGGTCATTTGACTAGATTTAAAAAAAAATCAGATTATATATATATCATTTCTCTCTCTCTCCTCTATTCCCTCCCTCCCGATTACTCTCTCTCAGCTCTCTCTCATTCTCTCGGCCGTCGAAGGAAAGGAAGCCGCTGAGCCACTGCCAGGCTAGCCCAACCACCGGTGTAGCTCCAGCTCGCCACCAGCTGCAAGCCACCGCCCCCGGAGCAGCCATTGGAGTCGCCGAACGTCGACAAGGGGCGAAGGGAGCTGATGAATTTTTCGTCACCGGCGACGATTCCGGTCGTTTCAAGCCGCGTTCTTGGGCTCGTTGGGTTCGTATCGTCGCAAGGATCGTCAAGGTATATATTTCACGATCCTATTTTGCCCGGATTGAAAGTTGCCATTTTAGGGTATTTTGAGTTTTGAATTTTAGTTTTCGATCCGACCGTTAGATTTTGTTTTTGTTGTCATTTTTGGAATGTACTCAGAAAATTGAGAAATTTGATATATATATTGTGTTGTTTGGTGATCGACACGAAAATCGAGATCGGACGGTTGAGATTTTGCCTCATTTTGCGTGCCATGGGTCAGGTGTGGGCTCAGACCTGAATTGGACAAGTCATATGTCTAACCTAGCAATTTTGGGTGCTAGGAATTCAGTGAAGAAGTCTGTTTGTGGAATTGAAGCTCCGATGAGAAGTTAGTTTTTCGCAAGAGGGCGATCGAGGGCGTGGGATTAGTTCCCAATCCTCCGAGTGATCGTCCAATGGTACCTTGAGCATCCAACAGCGTGGTATCGCTATTCTAGTGAGGTAGGGATTCGGTTACCTCTCTTTTACGTCATTTTGAATAAAACTTATTTTCTGCAACATATGAGAACAAATGTGATTTTAGAACTTTAAAATATCTATGATGGAATTGAATGGTATGATTTATATATTGGATTGCTCTGGGAATTTTTTGAGTGCAGGTTATTTTTGGGTATGTTAAAATATGGCCGTTATGCTGCCAATTTTTCTACAAAATTTAATGAATTACTTTATTAAAAACCAGAGCATCATTTGAACTTAATTTACTGCATGGCTACTTTTACACATCAATTCAGAGTACACGTGTCATAGGATTACACATGAGTCTCAGGTTAGCATCACGGGGTTTTTACAGTATAGTGCTGCAGCCCCACCGACGATGAGAGTCCTGAACCCGTGTGGGGTATTTATTCTGATTACCTCCCCATTTGGCAGGCGTAGGTAATGCGGTTGTCCCTCCAGGTTTGGTAAGCGACACACTGGTGTCCCCTCTGGTTATGGGCTAAGTGTCAGGCAGGCTGTATGGCACACATAGTGCCAATACCCTGATTTCCATTGATGAGAGGTGGTGAACTCATGGGTATGGATGGATTTGTGTCATGTGTTTGTGGACTAATTAGTTTTGAGATATTATGTTTTCCGTACCTCTATATATATGTATGTGCATATGGACTCTCAGTTTTTGATATTTTATGAATATATGCACATATAGTTTTGCAAAGTTATTTTGGATTAAACTAACCATGCAGTGGCTTTCCATCACTAAAAAAAAAGTTTTAATTGAGGTAATAGCTTTTCTACTAAGCTTTCAAGCTCACCTCTTCTCTTTCCCCTCCCCACTTTCAGCTGATTACTCATTCGAGTCAGTTGTATCGATGGCTAGGCAAGTCGCTTGGCTTAGGCTCGTGGTCTTATTCCTCCTTGGGTTGGTACTTTTCTTTGTCTCACTCTTTCTCCATGTCTAACTGTTTAGCCAAGTTCATTGAGTCTACTAAGTGAATGTATGAGGATGTATTTACTACTATTTGAGGATTTGGTATATATATATTTATATGGGACCCCTATAGTTCCCAATGAGCATATTTTTAAAGTTTTAAGTGCTTGGAAATTTTAATTAATTCTGTAAATAAATTTTTGGACTTTCCGATTCAAGATTTACAAACTTTATTTTAATCAACGCGAAAGTTTTTTATCAAATCAAGTTTTCGTACAAATTAACTATGTTTCATCAAATGTTAGTTGGCCTATCTCTTTTGATAAATTAAACTAAAGATGTGATCCATTTTTATAGAATTTCTAATGAGTCAAAGACTAAAATGAAATATCTAAGTACTGGGTTTTCTTTGAATTTTGTAAAATTCCTTATTTATATTAATTTACACTCAGAATTACTAAAAGTTACTGCCTAGGATTTTGGGTTGTGACATACGAAGTATATGATGTCTTGATATATTAAAAATCAGCAAGAGCCTAGAAGATTATTTCAGTTCGTTGGTTATCTCCTAATGCTGATGGTAGCGCTCGTAGTTAGCCTAGTACAATTACTTCTAGGGGATTTTTCAGAAACTCTCGAGGTTTTGCTCTTGGTTGCTTTGCATTTAAGATTGTCATTGGTTTTTCTTATGAAGCTCAATTAATTGGTGATATGATGGCCATCGAATTGGCGTCTCTTCGTAATTAGACTTTTATTTGGGAAGAGTCTGACTCTACTTATGTTGTTAGTTTATTAACCTCCAAATCGTTGATGGTTCCTTGGTATCTTCGTAGCCGCTGGTTAAATTGCCTTCATTTCTTAAGTTCTGTGAGTTTACAAGTTTATCATATTTTTAGAGAAGGTAACTAAGTTATATATACATATATATATATATATATGTATATATTGTCTCACTTCTAAAGCCTCTGAGGAGTTTTCTTGGCGATACTCATGTCCAGATTTTTTGTTTCCTTTAGTTTCTAAAGAACTTTATGGTCCTGGTTTTTTCGTTTTAGATAATGTTTGTAAAATCTTTGTACTTTTTTTTCCTTTCTAGAATTTTCTCACGTTGGGTTTTGCTCTTCAGACGTTTTAATGAAGCACTGCTATAGGTTCTTTATAATAGTTTTACTTCTGCAGAATTATGCATATCTTTTTGGACCTTTGTACTCTTTCTTTTTATTTGATTTTCTTTATTTCTAATATAGTTTCGGGAGGGGGTTTGTTTTCGGCCTTTTAAGAAGGTGTCCTCTCTCATCTTTCATTAAAAAAAAAAAAAAAAAAAGGAAAGAAACTTTTTAGCAATTTAAACACTTAGTTTTGATTTCTGCAAAAAAATATTTTCACATTTTGAAAATCAAAAAATTTATATTTTTTGCATATATTTTAACAAATTTATTCTTTAAAACACTGCGAATCCATCCTCAAATTATGTTATTTTTGTTTTCAAAATGTAAAAATAATTACAAAAAATATTGTTTGCACTAACACAAAATGGGAAAAATAAAGATAGAGGGTACAAATTTTTAGAATTTTAAAATATAGAAATATATTTTTGCAGTAACCAAAACTTAGAGATTTAAATTAAAAAAGGTCAAATACGACGGTATTTCCTCGCAGTTAACTCATTATATATAGAAAAGTATAAATGCTTTAAGTTTTGAACCTTTTTAGATCTGCTAGCTTCCCTTTTTATCTTACACACATTTTTGTTGGCTTTTATACCCTTGTTTTTAATTTTCCTTTCGAATTTTATGAAGTAATTTCTTAATTAAGTCAAGGCTAAATTGGTAGGTATATTTTTTTCCCCGTACAGGACATGTGTAACTTTTTTATTATTTGCTTTAAAAGACACGTTAACTCTTGACCTTCTTGCTTTTTTGTTTTTTACCCCTTTTCTTTTCTCCTTGATAAATGCACGTTTGTATCTTTTTACTTGAAGCTTACAATACAAAGACAAGTATATACATATTGAATGACTACTCGTTAAAAGGTGCCAAAGTTCCTTACAAGACACATTACTTCTTTTAAAATCTTTACTATGTAATTATTGTTTTTTTTTTTGTCTTTTATTTAATTTTTTTCCTCTTTATAATTTCTTGTCTTCTATAAATGGATGCTCTTGTTTTATTCTTAGTCTTCTAGATAAGTGTTATTTTTGAATTTTAGAACAAAACTCTAATGGGTTACTGTTAATATATATATATATATGGTTGCCAATCCAATAGGTATATTTTTTTTACCTATGGGTAGACATTTTTTTTTATCCGTTGCATCACTATCTAATGGTGATCCAATGGCTATAATGAAGTGCATGAAAAGACGTGCATCATTAATGCTCTTTCTCTCTCTTACTTTTTACAATAAAAAAATATGCATGCTAAATTTTTATTGGCCAAATTGATACCTATGCATAGGTAAAAAAAAAAAATTACCTACTGGATTGGTGCCCTATATATATATATATATATATTATAAGATATGAACAATAAAATGAATTTTTTTTTGTTAATTTTTCTTCCAGCGAAAAAAATCAAAATGGGAGTCACATGCCATAGGCACGTGCTCATAAACTAGTATGTATATCTATATAATATACGGGAAATTCTAGTATAGGAGGGGCAAAAATCCTCCTACACATAAGAAGAGTATTTTTTCTAATCGGATGGTTTATAAAAGATCTATTTTTAAAAAACTATGTTCACTACCACATAATAACATATCCTATAGCCTTCCTAATTTTAAAAATAAAAATCTTAAAAATTAGGAAAGATATAGGATATGTTATTGTGTGGTAGTGAACATATTATATAATTTATTTTTAAAAAAATAGATTTTTTATAAGCCGTCCGATTAGAAAAAATACTCCTCTTACACGTAGGAGGGTTTTTGCCCCTCCTACACTAGAACTCCCCTATAATATACATAGGGCACTAATCTAGTAAGTTTTTTTTTTTTACTTCTTCATAGGTATTATTTTGCCCAATTAAAATTCATTATGCACGTCTTTTTATACTAAAATGTTGAGAGAGAAAAATATTAAATAATGAATTTTTATTTTTATTTATTTTTTTAACTTCCCAAATTATGGTAGCTATTGGATAATGATCTAATAGCTAGAAAAAGAAATACATATAGATAGGTAAAAAAAAAAATATACTGGATTGGGAACCATATATAATATGGTGTTAACTGTAAAAAAAAAATCTGAAATTTGAACCTTGATACCTGAGTTTTAGTTTCTGCAAATAAAAAATTGAAATATACTTCTACATTTTGAAATCCAAAAAATTTGTACCCTTTGCTCATATTTTGAAAAATTTATTCCCCAAAAAATTATAAATCCAGACCTATATTATGTTATTCTTGTTTTCAAAAAGTTAAAATACTTACTAAAAAACATTGTTTAAACTAACATAAAATGAGCAAAATTGGGATAAAGAGTACAAATTTTTAGAATTTTAAAATGTGATGGGTCTTTTTTTTCGCATAAGGAAACACTTAAGGTTTAAATTACAAAAATACTAAAGATGAGGGTTTTTTTTTCTGTAGTTAACTCTGGCTTTGTTGACATTAATTTTAAAGATTTTTTTTAGCGCCCAAAAGTTACTTTTAACGGTGTTTAGATAAATTCTCACATAATCTTTTTTTATTTAACTTATCTTTGAAAAGAAGCATAGAAATACCATCTTCTCTAGGAAGATCTTCTAAAACTTTTACTTCAAGCTCGCAATTACTAAATTTCGGAGGTTTTTATTTAATATGTATAAAATTATATATCGTTATAACTCCAAAGTTTACTTGTTATTTTACTTCTCTTTTAAACGGAAAAAAAAAAAAGAAAAAAACTTGAATGCCCTGAATTACTTATAATGGGTAATTTAACCTTTCTTTGATCATAACTTGCGCCTTCCAACTTGGAGGACTTTCGTTAGATGTATCTAGCACATCTACGTGGTACCCGCAGTAGGCTATTGAGATAGGATTCATCAAATGCATGTGAGTCTATAAATGACTAGTTATTGACGAAATCTTTAAATAGAATCTCATTTGAGACTTCTCAAAGCACGAACTTATATTAATATCCAAGTATTTCCAAAGTCATATTAACTTATTTTTACATTAAATTAACATTCAAACGATCATATTAAATCATTTTAGAGCATTCATAAATCATTTTAGAGCATTCATAGTATATTATTCTTAAATCTTCTTATTTTAAATTTGTATCAATCATTTAGAAATGATAATTTGTAAGTATATTCCACTCTTTACTCAAATACATTAAGTGTCTAAGTGAGATGGTATCAGAATCTAAATAACTCGTGAGTTGATGAGACTAGCACTATTATTTAAATAACCCATATAGGTGAGATTATTATTGGACACTGAATAATCTAAAGTTAGGCGTAATAAAGGTTGAATTAAGTTTATTGTAAAGGTTTAAGTATATCTTAAGAAGAATTCACTTTGTTTGTAAAACAGTCGGTTAAGCTCACATTCTCGATTATTTAGTAGATACTTGAAAGTAGTGATGCCTAGACTAGAGCCAATGATATAGGTAAATCGTTGTGTTTACTGAACCGAATAAAAACCGAATTTGTATTTTCTCTATTCTTACTCTCTTTACTTTACTAATTAATATATTATGACAATAATTTTTATTACTTGATTATTTATACATATTCTCTTTTACAATTGAAAATTGTAGTTTAGTAGTTATCTAAAAGAAAAAGTCTATTAAAAAAACTTTAAAACTCAATTCAACCGGCTTCTGAAATAATCAATTTTGGGGTAACCCGATTATCGAGCGATAGCCAATCTACTGCCACCGCTAACCCTTTATATGACTTGAAGGAGATACTAATCCTATTTATATATGTCACTAGTATTTTAAAAATAAATTACCTTACATCCTTACTACAAGGAAGCCTTGGCTCCTACACCGGAAGTAAACATTCATGCAGTTAATTATTACCTTTTGCTTCACTTATGAAGTTGTGTAATTTAAATGGAATATTGAATAGAGTTGTCAAACATGTCATAGCACGTTCGTACGACGAATTTGAGTTCAGCATAAATGTGCTTGTGTCGTGCCTCACATGGTTCATTTTGCAACCATGTCATATCTTGTTAATCCAAAATCCTAAATTAGTATCCCAACATGGTCCATCAGCCATTACTCTAAGGTAGCATGTCCTATTGTGTCTGCGCACGTACCAATCTATTTAGGCCAAAATTAATCCGTTTAATTTTAATGTTATTTTAATTTAGGACAAAATTTTTCATGTTATTTAGGCCAATATTATTATTAATTTTGTCCCAAATTACTCTATTGTAAACAGTGACAAACTATAAAAATCGTTATAAGTGTATGATAAAGTTTTTGGTTTTCAAAAGCAACAGAAAAAAAAACCTTGCAAAATATTTTCATTATTATTGATTAATAATATCTCAACTAAGTTGGAATTAGGTACATGTTTAATTCTAAATCATTGGTTTAAAGTATACATTGAGTAAATCCTATTAAGGTTGGGATCTACTAATCATAGTTATTTTGACAAAATACTTTAATTTTAACTTAAAATAAAAAGGTATTATATTTTGTTCATTTTTGGTGTTGTCATTTGACTCTAATTTCGTTCATGGATTATGAAATTATAGTGGACTTTCTTTTATATCTAGAGTTGAACTTAGTTGGAGAAGGACAAATAAAAAAAAAATGAATTAAAAATAATTTTTAAGTTGGAAAAATAATATATTGGATTCATATTCATCAATGCTAAACATGGTATATCATATTGTACTTCTAGACTTGTAATGCATTCACTATATCGTGTTTAACTTATAAGTATGATATAATTCATAAAATTAGACCTTACTAAGCGTGGCTCACAGAACTGGACTGTGTTGAACACGATCCATGCTTGTGACTTGTCATGTGGTACTTAAGGTGTCACAATCCAAACTCCGGGATAGTGACAGAAGGGGAATTTCGCTAAAATTAGAAATTCTTTAGTTTTTTTTTTAAATATATATATATATATATATACTTAAAGGGTTTTATTTTTTTTTTAAACGGCATGATAAACAAAATATTTGGAATTTCAACCAGTAAACTTATCCCACAGTTTTAGTCACCAATAAACATAGACTAAAAAATTATTAGAAAAAAACCAAATTTTAAATAGTTCACTGAGCATCATTTTTCACACCTCAACATCAAACTAATATGACATATATAGTTTATAAACATATTCAAAGTAACATACTTAATTTGAATGCTAGCATAATCCATTTATTTAACAAGACTTAAGCATAAATCTTAAATTCACACTCCTAGCATTACCAAGTCACAAACTTTAAGTAAAATATAACTTTTTATCCTGCTTGTTGATCGTCAATGTTACACTAGACTCCACCTGTGGAGAAAGTAGAGAGAGTGAACATAAATACCCAATAGGTTACCAAATTTTCCTTTTTATGAAAGTTTTTTTATAATTCTCAGAACATCTGCATGGTTAGTAATATTGGAAAGCATTTCTATAAATATTAAGGATTTAAACCATTTACAAAAAATTATGATGAAATCCAAAACCAGATATCCAGGTCAAAACATATAAAAGTCTTAATAAAATAAGCATAATGCACATCACATGAACTCTCATCCTCTCATTACGACTAGAGCAACTTATACTACATGTATTGAGTGCTCCCTGCCTGACATCTATCTCTAGAAACTGGAGGGATACCTATATGTCTAATCCTACCGAACCAAAGGGGCACCGAATGCCTATGCCTACCGAATGGAGATAGTCAAAAAATAAACCCCGTGCGGGTTTACAGGCTCTCACTGAAGGTGGGTGTACTAATCTGCCTACTACAACACTATGATGTCTAAGACGACTCTCATGCATGATCATGTAAATGTACAATATATAGAGTCTCAAACAACTATGAAGTGGTTTAACATTCTAGACATGTTCTGATTTTTAATTAAAAATTCATTTTTGTACTTAAAAATCCAAAAGTACAATTTCTATGGTTTTATCAGATTTCAAATATAAAAACTTGTACAAAATTATATGTAAAAATATCTAGAGCAGTCCACAATGTTTTACAAATTCATAGTTCATTAAATTAACTATTCAAATAATTCAATTTAATAAAATCACGAAATTTTATTTTTCTGAATACACTCCAATTTTAATGAAAATAATAAAAAACAAAGAAATTGAATCCCCTACCTCGAGATAGTAGTTATGCTTAGCTAACAGCGCTAGAAATATCTTCAATTGACCACCAGGTTATTCAGACAGTCGTTTTCGAATCTCGTCACGATCACTTAAAAAGTTGATTTTTCAAACGGAGTCTCGGATTGAGGAACAGAGGTTACCACTGAATTCTGAACACCCAAAAATATTGGGTTAGATATAAAATTTATCAAAAACGGGTCCCGGTGTGGAATCGGCTGTGGCACGTAAAACGGTGTAAATCACGAGCTATTTTCTCGATTTTCGTGCCACTTCAGAAAATAGTGGTATTTTATATCAAAATTCATGTCCCGACCTCAATGAGTCCAAATTCAAAGTCATAACTCAGTTTCGAGGTCCCGAGCATTAAATGGACTCAAAAATCTGAAAATTATAAAAATACCATATTTGGAAAATAATTAGAAAAATGTCATATTTTCATTTCGATAATTAACAATCTTTCGCTTACTGTTTCAACACTTTAAAATAATGAAATTTCATGTTTCAAACTCCTCTTTTACGTGGTAAAATTTTCTCAGGATAAATAACTCAATTCTGAAAAAATTACGAAAATACCACAAAATTTAATATTATAAAATTGCTATAGTTGTCAACTTCTCATCGGAGCTGAGTTAGAGGCCGAGAGTGATCAGAAATGAAAGTTGGAGTTGAGACGAGTTGAACGGTGCCGGAGTTGAGCTGATTGGACATCGGACAAAGAAACGACGAGCAAAAATCCGATCGGCAGGCGGAAGATTCGGACGACTTTTTCTCCGATTAGGGGTGACAAAACTGGACAGCAGTTACAGGCGTGGCTTCATCGATGTCTTTTGGTCACGGCAGGCAAGCGCATCAGGCACAGCGGCAGCTGGTGGCTCGGCGAATGAACAGTGACAATGGAGAGGATTTGGGGGACTTCGGTGAGGAAGAAGAAAGAGTTGGAGGATTTCTGTGCAATTTTTGGAAACTGTAGTAGTGGGACATATGGAGTAATCTGGTTTGACCGAAAAAATTTATGAAATTCCACTTTGGCCACAAATTTTAAATAGATTCTTTCACTTTTGTCCCCGGTTTGTAATTTCTTTTTCACTTTTGCTTCAAATGCACCTAGATTTTATTTTGTCTAGGTTCAACACCAATAATTTAATTTCAAATAATTCAAAAATGTAGAATTACCAAAATGTCTTTGAGTTAAAATTATTTAATTACCCTTACAAAATTTAGGATTTTACATCCTCTCCCCCTTAAAAGAATTTCGTTCCGACATTCGGATTCAAGGGTCAAAGTACAACTTCAAGTTGAAAATTAAACAGATAAGGATATTTTTCATACACTTCTGCTTCTAGCTCCTAAGTGGTTTCGCCTTCCTTATGGTGTTGTCAAAGAACCTTGACAAGTGGTATTTGCCTATTTCGAAGCACGTTGAGTTTTCTTCCCAGTATTCGAACTGGTTATTCCTATATGTTATATCTTCTTGTAATGACACTTCCACATATTGGATAACATGTGATAGATTAGGTACATACTTTTTGAGTATCAAGACATGAAAAATATTGTGCACTCGGCCTAATTGTGGCGGTAATTCCAAGTGGTACACTACGGGCTCAATTCTAGAAGTAATCTCAAATGGTCCAATATATCTTGGAGCCAATTTGCCTTTAAGCCCAAATCTAGTGATCCCACGCCTTGGCGTCACTTTCAAGAATACTTGATCACCAACTTCGAATTCTACTTTACATCTCTTTGGGTTCGTATAGTTATTCTGTCGACTCTAAATGAGTTTAAGTCTTTGTCGAATCTTATTAATTTTCTTAGTAGTCTCTTATATCAGTTCTGGGCTAAGAATGATATGCTCCTCTATATCAGCCCAACACAAGGGTGATCTACATGGTCTCCTATATAGTACCTCATATGGAGCCATGCCAAGACTAGTTTGGTAGCTATTGTCGTAAGAAAACTCCACCAATGATAGGTGATCATCCCAGCTTCCAGCAAAATCCAGTAAACAAGAGCAAAGCATGTCTTCTAGAATCTGAATAGTCCTCTCAGATTTGCCATCTGTCTGAGGATGGTGAGCAGTATTGAGATTTAGTTTTGTTCCCAAAGCTCTCTGCAAAACTTTCCAGAACTTAGAAGTAAATCTTGGGTCTCTGTCCGAAACTATACTTGATAGCACTCTATGTAATCGAACAATATTGTCAATATAGAGATGATTAAGCTTATTGAACGAAAAATCAGATCTGATCAGAATAAAATGAGTAGTTTTCGTCATACGATCAACAATCACCCAAACTGTGTTGTTCTTTCTTCAGGCTGTAGGCAAACCCATTACAAAGTTTATGGTGATTTTATCCCACTTCTACTCTGGTATGGGTAAAGGCTGTAATAGTCTAGCTAGTTTCTGGTGTTCAGCTTTAACTTGCTGATATGTCATGCACTTAGCCACAAAAGTAGCTGCGTCACGTTTCATACCTTTCCACCAATACTATCTCTTCAGGTCATGATACATCTTTGTGCTACTAGGATGTACTGCAAACTTGGACTTATGAGCTTCAGTGAGAATAGTCTCTCTAAGATGAGGATCATTAGCTACTGCTAGCTTGCTTTTGAAAAGCACAAATCCTTCTCTATTTGTACTCCAACCTTCTAATTGTTCACTACTTTCAAGTTGATTCCAAATCCTTCTCAACTTTTGGTCTTGCCATTGACTTTGCTATACAGTTTGAAGAAGCATAGGTGTGGCAACAACATTACTGAGGTAAGCAGCATTTCCAAACTCGAAGTGCTGTGAGTTATAATCACTAATTGCCAAAGAGTTCTTCCAATCTTGAAAAATAAGTACCGGTAATAAGCTAAGTAGTTTTCTACTCAAGGCATCAGCTACAACATTGGCCTTGCCAGGATGGTATTGTAGTTCGAAGTCATAATCTTCCATATACTCAACCTATCTTTATTGCCTAAAATTCAGATCATATTGGGTAAAGAGATATTTCAAACTCTTATGATTAGAGAATATTTTAAATTTCACACCATACAGATAACACCTCCAAATTTTGAGTGTGAAAATTATTGTTGCAAGCTCCAGATATGTTTAGGATAGTTCTTCTCATGTAGCTTTAACTGACGAGAAGCATATGCTACAACTCGACTATTTTGTATCAGAACACATCCTAATCCCGTCTTAGAAGCATCGGTATACATCACATAAGGTACATTACTCTCAGGAACTGTAAGAACATGTGCATTTGTCAAACTGTGCTTCAATTTCTTAAAAGCTTCTTCACAATCACTATCCCAAATGAAGTTGACATCCTTCCTGATCAACCTTGTTAATGGTAGTGCAAACCTTGAGAAATTCTGAACAAAACGACGGTAATAGCCTGCTAAAGTGAGGAAACTTCGTATCTCTGTCACATTCTTTGGTCTTTCTCACTTTAGAATAACTTCTACCTTAGTAGAATCGACTGAGATACATTCTTGAGAAATTACATGTCCCAAGAATTTAAATTTTGATATCCAGAATTCACATTTTGATCTTTTGGCATATAACCGTTGACTTCTCAAAACTTCAAGCACTATCCTCAGATGTTCGGCATGATCTTCCTAGAGTCTTTGAATACACTAGGATATCATCAATAAAAATAACTACAAAACAATCCAAGTATGGCCTGAAAATCCGATTCATAAGGTCCATAAAAGCTACAGGTGCATTCGTCAAACTAAAAGATATTACCAGAAACTCAAAGTGACCATAACAAGTTCTGAATATTGTTTTCGGTATATCTTCCTCTCTTCTCTTCAACTGGTGATAACTTGACCTCAAGTCAATCTTAGAGAAAAATCTTGATCCACCAAGTTAATCAAACAGCTCATCAATCCTTGGCAAAAGATACTTGTTCTTTATCGTCAGCTGATTTAACTTCACGTAGTCCACACATAGCCTTAAAGTACCGTCAGCTTTCTTGGCAAATAAAACAAGAGCACCCCAAGGAGAAGTACTACTCTGAATGAAACCCTTGGATATCAAATCATCCAATTGTTCCCTCAATTCGTTCATATCTGCAGGAGTCATGCGGTAGGCTGGAATAGAAACTGGTTGAGCTCCAAGAACAAGGTCAATACAGAACTTGATCTCCTTATCTGGTGGTAGCCCTGGTAAATCCTCTGGAAATACCTCTGGATATTCACTCACCACCGGAATCCATAGGTCCTGATCATTAGTTCTCATCTTGCCATCAATGGCAAATAAGTTCCCATAATACTCAAGTTTCTTCCTACCACCCAAACAGGATTTTAGAACAGGACTTGATTTCAATAAATTCATTTAGGCTTGATATATTACGGGTCGTTCATCATCTAGAAAAAGAGTCACTCGTTTATCATAACAATCGATAATAGCTCGATACTTGGATAACCAATCCATACCGAGTATTACATCATATTGTTTCATTGGTAATACAATTAAATCAGCAAGTAATTCTCTACAATCACTCACAACACAACAAGATTTACACACACTAGACACATCAGTTACACAACCCAAAGATGTTCCCAAAGTCAAGGTATAATCCAACTCAGAAAATTCTAACCCCAAAAGTTGAACAAACAACAGGGATATGAATGAATGAGATGCACTAGTGTCCAACAAAATACGTATCCAAGAATATGAAATAAGAACCATACCATCAACAACACCTCAGCCAGTGTGTTCATTGGTACCATCTATTCCAGAAATTGCATAAGCTTGGCCAATGACTTTTCTTTTATTACCTCTTCCTTGTCCAGGATGACTGCTGCTAGATCCCGGACCACTGCTACCATATCCACACCCTCCTTGACTCCCTGAAACCTGAGGAGTCTGGAAATTCTGAGTGTAACTCTATTAACGGTACTGGTGCTGGTAAGGTGGTGGAGATGAAAAAGCTTAGAAAACACCCTGAGATTGCTGAGATCAAGCTTGAGTGTTCTGGGGAAGTGCTGAACCAGAATAATTTTCAAGTGGTCCTCCCTAAGAAAGAGGGGATTTCTGCAGACGTTTTGGGCACTCATTCCTTTTATGGCACTGCTAATTACAGTGGTAATACGTATAGGGACTGAATCGCCTTTTACTTAATGAACCACTACCAATGTAGCTTTCGCTATTTGGTGAACCTTGGGTAAACCATTGTCCTTGGTTCCTCTTGTTCATTTTTCTCTCATTGCTTTTATTCTTTCTTGCACCTTGTTCATTTTCTATAGCTTCAGCTCGTTGGGTAGCTAACACTACTTCAGACAGAGTGGCAAACGAGTGAATAGCAATATGGATGTGGATATTTCGATTCAGACCATTTTTGAACTTCGCAATTCACTAAGTGTCACTCACCGCTGGGCTAAGGGCAAGGCTTGCCAATTCTTTGAACTCCATCATGTATTGGTTTACTATTCTATTCCCCTAAGTAAGTCTTTCAAAATGATCAACTACTTCAGCTTGTTGATCATCATTTGCATAATATGCTTTGAAGAGTCTCTCAAATTCTTCCTATGTTACACCTTTTACATTTTGCATAACCTCAATTGTCTCCCACCAATGGATAGCATTTCTCATCAAGCGAAAGATAGTAAACATAGCCCAGAACTCTCTAGGAGTACCCAGGGTCCGAAAGTGTCGTGTCATCTCATGCAACCATGCGTTGGCAACTAGTGGATCTGAGGTTCTATCATATTTTCTAGGCTGAAGGCACATAAACTTCTGAAGATGGTCAGCTTGATCGGGTTGACGCTCTTGCTGTGGTTGAGGTTGAGGCTGATGGTTAGGACCTTGCATCTCAAGGAAAGCATGACGCATTGCTTCGTAAAATTGGTTGAAGTCTTATAGAAATGGAAGGGGCTCGGCACCAGGTTGGCACCTCAGAGCTCTTATAGGAGGCATCTTTGAAAGTCTGAAATGATATACCAAACTATTAGTGAGGTAATGATGCATATCATCATAAAAATAATTTCAATCTAGTTTAATAGTGCTATGTTCGAGGTATTTAAATCTCTGGCTCTGATACCACAATTTCTGTCACGACCCAAACCCTGGGGTAGTGGCAAAAGGGGAATTTCGCTAGAATTAGAAATTCCTTAGTTTTTTTTAAATATATATATATATATACTTAAAGGGTTTTAATTTTTTTTTAAAAAACGGCACGATAAATAAAAGTATTTGGAATTCCAATCAGTGAACCTATCCCACAGTTTATAGTCACCAATAAACACATACTGAAAAATTATTAGAAAAAAAATAAATTTTAAATAGTTCACTGAGCATCATCATTCATACCTCAATATCAAGCTAGTATGACATATATAGTTTACAGACATATTCAAAGTAACATACTTAATTTGAATGCTAGCATAATCTATTTCTTTAACAAGACTTAAATACAAATCATAAATTCACACTCCTATTGTATTTTGAATTTTCGGATATTTGGTAACAAATTTTTATTAATTTTGTAATTGTTTATCCGAAATAAAGAAGATGAATAAGAGGGTCAACAGTGGCTGAGTTGAATCAATGGTAGTTGAGAAGAATCAATGTTGCTCACGAGCCA
>JXTB01000230.1:458778-493829 GCA_002914805.1 Parasponia andersonii | reverse complement strand
TCGCCGTCCCTCACCAACCGCCGCCGTCGCCTGCAACGCCGGAAATCCTCCAAGCCGCCGTTTCGATTTTTTCGTCACCGGCGACGATTCCGGCCACCATTCGACCTCCAACCGATCCTGTTGGATTCGTCTCGTCTCAAGGATCATCAAGGTATATATATCTCAACCCCATTTTGCTCGGATTGAAAGTTACCATTTTTAGATATTTTGAGTTTAAGTTTGACTTTTTGATCCGGCCGTTGGATTGAGTTTTTGTTATCATTTTTGGATTGTACTCGGAAAATGGAGAAGTTTGATATATATATATTACCTATGTTTGGTGATCGGCACAGAAATCGAGATCAGACGGTCGAAATTTACCTTGTTTTGTGTGTTACCGGCCTGGTGTAAGTCCGGACCCGAATTGGACAAGTTATATATCTAACCTAGTTATTTTGGGTGCTAGGAATTCAGCGAATAGATCCGTTTGTGGAATTGAAGCTCCGGTGAGAAGTTAGTTTTTTCGCAAGAGGACAATCGAGAGCTCGGAATTGGTTCCCGACCCTCCGGGCGATCGTCAACGACACCTTGAGGATTCAATAGTGTAGTATTGCTATTCGAGTGAGGTAGGGACTCAATTATTTCTGTTTTATATCGTTTTTGAATAAAACTTATTTTCTGCAACATATGAGAAAAAATGTGATTTTTGGTTTCTCGAATATTTGTGATAGGAATTGGTTGTATGAGATATATACAGTATTGCTCTAGAAATTTTCTAAGTGCAGGTTATTTTGGGTATATTAAAAATAGGGCCATTATGCTACTTGTTTTTCTATAAAAACCTAGTATGCTGATTTTACTGAAAAACCAGAGCATGATTATTTTCACACTTCAGTTCTGTATTGCACGTGTCATAGGATCATACATGAGCAACATGTTAGCATCGTGGGTTATAGTGTGGCACTGCGTGCCCCACCGTCGGTGAAAGTCCGTAAACTCGCGCGGGGTTTTGTTACTTCTGATTACCTCCCCATTAGGTAGGCGTAAGCAATTCGGTTGCCCCTCCAGGTATAGTAAACGACACACGGGTGTCCCCTCCAGGTATTGGCTTAGGTATCAGGCAGGCTGTTAGGCATACTTAGTGCCATCATCCTGGGTTTCCACAAATAAGAGGATGAGAGCTCATGGGTATGGGTTAATTTGTGTCATGTGCTTATGAATTGAATGGTTTTGATTACACTGCTTTTATATATATATGGATTTCTGGTTTGGATTATATATATGTGTATATTTTGGACTAAACTAACCATGCAGGAATTCCTCATCACTAAAATATTTTCGATTGAGGTAATTATTTTTCCTACTAGACATTTTATGCTCATCCCCCTACCTTCTTCCTCAGGTGATGTCCAGTGCGATTTCGATGATCAAGAGGAGTAAGAGGTCATCTGGATTGCAGTTCGTCTCTTGGTAATGCTAGGAGTTTGTTGTTGTAGTCTTTGGACTATTTGAGTTTTGTATTAGCATTGAACCAAGATTACTGCTTTCTATTTTGTATGTTAACTTATGTATGTCATTATGTTATTTGACTTTTATTGTGGATGATGGTGATGCTTGGGCTTTTATGTGACTTCGTGATTTTATATTATTATTCAGTCTATGTTTAATGGTGTATACGAACTGTGGGAGTAGTTCACGGGATGAAAATCTAATTATTTTATTTAAATGGACCATTTTATAAAAGCTAGAACTTTCGACACTTTTTAAATAAATAAGGGAATTTCCCACCTTTATGAAATTCCCCTTCTATCACTGGCCCGGGTTCTGGGACATGACAGAAATTTTTGGTATCACAGCTTTGAGTTTAACAGTTCGGACGTATCACCATTAAACTAGATTGAAGTTGTTTTTATGACAAAC
The DNA here is from genome assembly GCA_002914805.1 of Parasponia andersonii. Classification (NCBI taxonomy): domain Eukaryota; kingdom Viridiplantae; phylum Streptophyta; class Magnoliopsida; order Rosales; family Cannabaceae; genus Trema; species Trema andersonii. The sequence goes on along the minus strand of JXTB01000230.1, from coordinate 491,930 downwards.
ATGTATTATTATCTCACATACAGTTTAGCATATTGTTTCAGACTTGTAGCGATGCCTCCTAGAAGAGTTCCGAGGCACCAGCCAGTTGCCGAACCTCATCGTCTAGATTTCACTCATCTGATTGAGGCAATGCAGTAGGCATTCGTCCAGAAGAGCAATCTAGACTATTAGCCTCCAGCTCCGAGGGAACGTCAGTTGAATCAGGCTGATCATCTCCAGCGGTTCATGCGTCTCCAGCCAGGGCAGTTTAATGGTAGACCAGAAGCTCTCATGGCAATTGCTTGGTTGCGTGAGATGGAGAGGCACTTTCGAACCCTTGGTACTCCGGTTGAGTTTTAGGCTGTGTTTGCTGTCACCCGTTTGACGGGAAGTGCCATTCGTTGGTGGTAAACAGTGGAATGTATGCAAGATGTAGTGGGCTTGACTCAGGAAGACTTTGAATGGATTTTTAAGGCCCAGTATGCCAATGAGGATCAGCAGGATAAAGTTGTGAACCGATTTGAGACGTTGATTCAAGGTAACAGAACGGTGAATGAGTACCTGATAGGGTTCATTGAGTTGACAAGTGTTGCTCTTGGACCTAGTACGAGTAAGAAGTACCGAGTTGCCAAGTTCAGGAGTCGTCTGAATCAGAACATTTTCAACAGGGTTGGTACCCAGACTTTCCATACTCTTCCTGAGATTGTAGTGCCTGCCCAGCGGGCATAGGACATCGAAGAAAGTTTGGATTCCAGGAGGAACTAGCGGAGAGGTAATGACAGGAAAGCCACCAGAAGGAACCAAGGGCAGTGGTCAGCCCAGGGTACTCTGAACAGTGGGAGCTCAAACAGCAGTAGTTCTTCAGGGGGTGGCAGAGGCAGTCCGTATGGAGGATGTTTTGTTTGTGGCCAGCCAAGTCATCGGAAGAAGGAGTGTCTTAACCGTCTGCAGAAATCTCCTCTTTCTCAGGAAGGACCGCAGAGGAGCCAGTCTGGTTCTGTTTTTTATTAGAACACTCAAGCAAGGTCGCAATAGTCACAGGGTGCTTCGTAGGCTTTTACTTCCCCTCAACCTTATCAGCATCATTACTACCCTCAGGGTTTTACTCAAAACTTTCAGACTTCTCAGGCCTCAAGGAGTCAGGGTGGCTGTGGATATGGCAGTAGTGATCCAGGATCTAGCAGTAGTCATCCTGGTCAGGGGAGAGGCAACAAGGGGAAAAGGAAGGTGACTGGCCATGCCTATGCTTTTACTGGGGTAGACGACACTCAGGATCGCATCGGTCGAGGTGTTGTTGACGGTATGATCCTTCTTTCATACTCTTGGGCACATATTTTGTTTGATACTGGTGCATCCCATTCATTCATATCTTTATTATTTGCTCAACTGTTGGGGTTGGAATTTTCTAATTTGGATTATGTATTGACGTTGGGTACACCTTTGGGAGGAGTAGCCGATGTGTCTAGTGTGTGTAAGTTTTGTCGGGTTGTGATTGGTGATAGGAAGCTTCTTGCTGATTTGATTGTGTTGCCGATGTGACAGTATGACGTAATACTCGGTATAGATTGATTGTCGAAATATCGAGCGGTTATGGACTGTCGTACGAAGCGGGTGACTCTTTTTCCTAATAATGGATATCCTATTGTCTATCAGGCTGGGATGAGTCCGTTAAAGCCTAGTGACCCTCCGGGCGATCGTCAACGACACCTTAAGGATTCAATAGCGTGGTATTGCTATTCGAGGGAGTTAGGGATTCAATTACCTCTGTTTTATATCGTTTTTGAATAAAACTTATTTTCTGCAACATATGAGAACAAATGTGATTTTTGGTTTCTCGAATATCTGTGATGAGAATTGGTTGTATGAGATATATACTGTATTACTTTGGGAATTTTCTGTGTACAAGTTATTTTGGGTATATTAAAAATAGGGCCGTTATGCTACCCGTTTTTCTATAAAAACCTAGTATGCTAATTTTACTAAAAAACCAGAGCATGATTATTTTCACACTTCAGTTCTGTATTGCACATGTCATAGGATCATACATGAGCATCGTATTAGCATCGTGGGTTATAGTGTGGTGCTGCATGCCCTATCGTCAGTGAAAGTCCATAAACTTGCGTGAGGTTTTGTTACTTCTGATTACCTCCCTATTTGACAAGCGTAGGCAATTCGGTTGCCCCTCCAGGTATGGGCTTAAGTATTAGGCAGGCTGTTAGGCATACTTAGTGCCATCATCCTAGGTTTCCACAGATGAGAGGATGAGAGCTCATGGGTATGGGTTGATTTGTATCATGTGCATATGAATTGAATGGTTTTGATTACACTGCTTTTATATATATATATATAGATTTCCAGTTTGGATTATATATATATATGTATGTTTTGGACTAAACTAACCATGCAGGAATTCTTCATCACTAAAATATTTTCGATCGAGGTAATTATTTTCCTACTGGGCATTTTATGCTCACCCTCCTACCTTCTTCTTCAGATGGTGTCTAGTGTGATCTCGGTGATCAAGAAGAGTAAGAGGTCATCTGGATTGCAATTCGTCTCTTGGTAATGCTAGGAGTTTGTTGTCGTAGTCTTTGGACTATTTAGGTTTTGTATTAGCATTGAACCAAGATTACTGTTTTCTATTTTGTATGTTAACTTATGTATGTCATTCTGTTATTTGACTTTTGTTATAGATGATGGTGATGCTTGGGCTTTTATGTGACTTCGTGATTTTTAATTATTATTCAGTGTATATTTAATAGTGTATACGAACTGTGGGAGTGGTTTATGGGATGAAATTCTAATTATTTTATTTAAATAGACCATTTTATAAAACTAGAACTTTTGACACTTTTCAAATAAATCAAGGAATTTCCTACCTTTGTGAAATTCCCCTTCTACCACTAGCCCGGATTTTGGGTCGTGACATGTTACTTGGTTGAAATTGGATAGAAAAAAACATAATAAATTTAAGATTTTATTCAATATCAATAAATTTATTTTTCCCAAAAGAGGCTAAACATGATATATTTTATTTTTACTTTTTTTTATACATATTATCCTAAATATATTTTGCATTTGTGATTTATTCGAACCATAAATGGATGAAAATAGAACGAATAATCAATAATTTTGTCTCCCTAATATTTACTCTCAATATGAATTTGTCTCTCAATTTTTACTTTGTATTTAGGTACCCTTAAATTGCAAAATTGTTATTCTTTTGGCCCTTAACATTAACACAGTTAGAAAACTATTAATTGATAATAGTAATGAGGTCTTTCTCCTTTTAAAAAGGTAAATAAATATTATTACTATTTTTTATTGAAAATTTCCAAATAATTAGGTTATTTAAAATTAAATAAATGAAAAAAATATTTTTTTAGTTAAATATATATTAGACTCAGCAAAATAGGCCTGGCCAAATAAGTCAGCCCAGCCCTAGAGGTATGACCGGGCTAGGCCTATATATTTAGGCCTGGCCTGGCTTGTCAAAAATATTTTTTATTTTTAAAAAAATATTTGTAAATAAATTTAAATAATTTTTTTTCCTATACCTATAAATCCACATTCCATCACTCTTTTTTCACATTTTAAATTTCAATCTTTTTCTAAATAATTTTCTTAAGATATTTATTTTAGACTTTTTTTTTATCTACTATTCAACTTATATACTTATAAATCATTTAATTATTTTAAACTTTTATCAATAGGAAAAAAATATAACATACTACTTATTTTTTTATAAATTGTATTTTNTATAAATATATATATATATATATATATAAAGGCATAATATAACAGTTTTTGCAGTCATTCATTATGGTCATTAAATAATTTTTAGAAGTTAATATCCAAAAAGTACATAATTTCATATAAAAAAACAATCTAGGAGGTTAAATGATTATTTGGTTCTTCTCCACTAACAGTTTTCCAATTATGTTAGTGTTATAGGGTAAAAGAGGAATCATTTCACCATTTTAATATTACGACCGAAAATTTAAGGCTGTGACTTTTAGTAATCTTAGGTGAAAATAGTGATAAACAGTAGTTTTTTAAATTTCAGAAAAATTTAAGTACTTAAAATTTAAGTTTTAATCCTCAAAAGTAAGTAAATTTCAAGATTTAATAAATTTGATAATCATGTTATTATCTACTAATTTTAAATTTCCAAGAAATTCTTCATTTTATGTTTAGCAAAAATCCTAATTAAGTAGTTCAAAAACTTATATAATTTCATGAAGTTTAATGAAATAGTTCAATTTAAAACCCTAGGCTCAATATTCAAATAATTTACCTAAAATCATTTTTATTTTCTAAGTATTCGATTTAATAACAAAAAATCATCCTCATATATCTACTCAGTAAATATATTACTATTGGCTAAATAAATTTGACTTAGAAAAGAGAAATTAATATAGAGTACAAACCAACTAATGAAGAGAATTGGAACTGCAAGCATATGCCAAACATGCTTGTCAAGCCACCGGAATATTTACTACAAAATAGATCAACATCTGAAATGGGAGGAAATAGGGAGTGAGCACGAGAATATTCAGTCGAAACTCAATTACTTTTTTTTTTAGTGGATATAATTTTTACGAAACCTGTATAGTTAATACCTTTTCCAAAAATCCATTTATAAACTAAGTTTATAAAATCATTGGTATTAAGAATAATCACATATTCAAAACCTAAAATCAAAAATCACAAGATTGTACATATCATAAATCAACCCATCCCATGAGCTCATACCCACTCATCACAAACTAGAGTAACTCGTACTATGTGTACTAAGTACTCTCTGCCTGATACTATCCCAGAACACCGGAGGGACACCTATGTGTCTAAGCCTACCGAACCGGAGAGGCAACTGAATGCCTACGCCTACCGAGTGGGAATAATCAGAAAAATCCTATACAGGTTTACGAGCTCTCACCGAAGGTGGGTATACTATTCTGTCTATTACAATAATGTGATGCCTAAAATGTATCTCATGTGTGATTCTATAGTATGTACAACATGTAGCCAGATATATATAATAACCATGTAGAACATAACTAAACTATGCTTTAAAATTTTGCTTGATATTATTCTAGAATCTACTATACCTTGGGTAGAAAATCCGCAAAATCACCCCAAAGTCACGATTTTATAAATATGTATAGAAGTCACACAGTCCAATTCCAGAATAATCAAAGATTTTCCAATAGTTCATTAAAATATTATTAAATTCATGATTTTTCAAAAAATAGTCCTAAAGCAAATTTTAAATTAAATCATATATAAAATTAGGTAATTGAACCCCTACCTCAATTGAGCATCCAAATAATGCTACGAGACTATGGAGAAGGTTTGGCATCGTTTGGAAGGTCAGATGTCGTTTTTGAATCTTTAATCGATAGGTTTGAAAACTCGATTTTCAATCGGAGCTTCAGATCGTGAAACGGATTTCACCACTGAATTCAGAGTACCCAAAACCGCTAGGTTAGACATATAATTTGACCGATTCGGGCTCGAATTGGACCCGGGTTCACAGCACGCAAAACAAGACGATCTAAGTCGTTAGATTTAGATTTTCTTGCCCATCACCAAATATAGACAATATATATAAATATCAAAATTTTTGTTTTCACGAGTACGTCACAAATATGAGGTTTATTTTACGATCTAACGGTCGGATTGAAAATTTTAAATATAAAACTAAAAATAACTCAAAATTATCAAAAATTGTAAAATTCAATCTGAGCAAAGTTAAGTCAAGATATATATACCATGACGATCATCATGTCGAGACGAATTTAGGAAGCCCAAATTTGCAGCTTCAAGTCACTGGAAACGGCGTTGGAATTGAAATCTTCCCGTGAGCATTTTTTGCACTTTTCTGATAAAATGGTGGTTCAACAGTTTGGAGGTGATAGCTGGAGCTTCATGGCGAGCTGATTTGGGCAGTTGGTGTTGGTCACCGATGGCCAGAGGAGCTCGTGCGGTGGCTTACACAATGAAAGAGGTGGCTGTGTTGTTTTAGCTGAAAGAGAAAGAGAGAGACGGGTGAGGGAGAAAGAGAAGAAGAAAAAAAAGAAAAAAAAAAAAGAAAGAGAATTTTTTTTTAAGTTGTGGGTCCTATCACTAAAAATATTATATTATATTAAGAAAACGGTGGAGTTACACATAAATGCACTTTAATATAAATTTAAAAATGAATGACAAATTCATAAGAAAATAGGAATAAAATGACTAATTGTTCAAAATAGAACTATTTTGAGACAAAATGAATTTTACATAGTATTTTTTTTAGGTCGAATGATTTTTATTATGACTGTTTTGACTTCTAGTGGTTTTTATTTTGAACATTGTGGCTAATTGTTATAATAACAAATACTGTAATTGTAAAAGAAAAAATAAATATTATTTTGAAAAGTAACGTGCGGTATAAACACCACATCATCGACCTTAAATTTCTTCTCCACGCCCCTTCCCCCCCAAAAAAAACTTTAATTTGAAGTAATTTTGAAAGGTTTCTAATTTGAATTAGTAGACTGACCCAAAAAAGAAACTTTATCTTAAACTTAGTTTGAGAAAATAATAAATACCAGAATGTATAGTAAGAGTGCAAAATTCAGAGACTATAAATTTATGGTATGATAATAACATAAAAAAACGTTTGGATTTTCTGTCGAAAGGACTATAACATTTAAAATTTCTACAAATGAAAAAAAGAAAATAGAACTGCATCTTATTAACTTATCAAAAATATTTTAAACACTAATATATTTTCTGAAAATTTCTACAATTATTTAGTTTTTCAAACTTTTCATTTAAATAATTGAAAAAAAAATGAGACACAAAACACAAAACACAAAAATGGCTAAAAATATATTAGGGGTACTTCTACCTTTTTACTCGTGCACGGTACACATTTACGAACCTTATAATTATCCTTCTATTTATTTGCAAACGTCAAAAGTCCAGTCCATTTTTGCTGAAAAATTTAAAAAAAATAACGAATTTTAGTGTCATTAATCTGTCCATATATTATACGAGAAGGACTACGAACAAAACAAAATAAATTACTTGATCTTAAAAATAAATAAATATATCAATAAATAAAAAGTTAATTGAAAAAAATAAATAAATCAAAAGTATGATTTTTTTTTCAATTTTAACATTATTTTTTAATCGTACAAAATTATATATTTATATTTCAAATATCCGTAAATATACATATTTTGTATATTAATCGATAAATTTCTCATTAAATGAGAATACTTTATTTTACTGACTAACACAAGTACATCACATAATTTGTACAATATAGGTACAAAGTTAAAAAAATTTAAAATATGAAAATATAATTTTATACAAATTAAAAAATTAAAAAGGATTAAAATTAGAATTTTGTTTTTAACAGTTATCCCGTAAATAAATTCCTCGCCTAGAACATTAAATCTGATAGATGCACGTCATCAATTCGAATTGACGTATATGCCATGTCATTTTCGATGACTTGGCAAATACAAAATTCAAATAAGCGAGCCCTCAAAAGGTCAGAAGTTTTCTTTATTAAAAAAAAAAAGGTCAGAAGTTTGAAAATGCACCGATAGGAAAAGCCTTCTCTACTGCTGCCTTAGCTCTCCTCTGCTCTCCTCTTCTCCTCTCTCTCTCTCTCTCTCTCTCTCTCTCTCTCTCTCTCACCGTAGTTACGTTAGAGAGAGAAAGCGAAGAACCAGTCGCTTGAGAGTTTTGTCATTGACCCTGGGATCTAGGCACTCCCGAAGAAAATCAAGAAAAATACCCAGTTTCCCCGGTGAAGATTTCTCATCTCTTGATGCGTATAGGCTTCAGCAGATCTGGATTTCACTCCATTTTGTACAATGGACAGTAATTACTCGGCTATTCCCAAAAATTCGTACCTGGAATTGCAGACGAGGACCGATCCGCGAAACCCTAGATCTCTCATCAAGTTGGTCCCTTCTGATGAGGAAAGTTGTTTAAACTCCACGAACGTTAATGGGCACGATGTAGATTTAGATGATTTTGATGATAGTTTTCAGTTCCATGTTGATAAATATCCCCTTATTGTTGATGGGTCTAAGTCAGATAGTCCTGGGTCTGGAGTTTCCGGTGCCGTGTTTAATCTCACAACGTCGATTATTGGGGCTGGGATCATGGCCCTGCCTGCCACCATGAAGGTACTTGGTTTAGTTTTGGGATCTGTGTTGATAATTTTGATGGGTATTTTGTCTGAAATTAGTGTTGAGTTATTGGTGAGATTCACTGTTTTGTGTAAAGCCTCGTCGTATGGTGAGGTTGTTCAGTGCGGTTTTGGAAGACCCATGAGAGTTTTTTCTGAGATTTGTATAATAGTGAACAATGCAGGAGTTCTGGTTGTGTATTTGATCATTATGGGGGATGTCATGTCGGGTTCGCTTCATCACATTGGTGTTTTCGATCAATGGTTGGGACATGGGTTTTGGGATCATAGAAAGCTTTTGATTTTGGTCGTTTTGGTGGTTTTTCTAGCACCCCTTTGTGCATTGGAGAAGATTGATTCTTTGAGCTTGACTTCGGCTGCTTCAGTAGCTCTGGCTGTGGTTTTTGTTGTGGTTGCTTGTGTTGTTGCCACTATTAAGCTCGTTGAGGGACGAATCGAAGCTCCTAGGATGGCCCCAGATTTCAGTTCAAAGGAGGCAATCCTGGATTTGCTTGTGGTGATTCCTATTATGACCAATGCTTATGTTTGCCACTTTAATGTTCAGCCCATATATAACGAACTTGAAGATCGTTCTCCCAAGAAGATGAACCGGGTGGGAAGGATCACAACTGTTCTCTGCGTTGTGGTCTATGCTTCAACAGCTATATCAGGATATCTACTCTTTGGGGAGGATACAGAGTCTGATGTGCTGACCAATTTTGATAAAGACCTCGGAATTCGTTTCAGTTCGTTGTTGAATTATATTGTTCGAGTTGGCTACATTCTACATTTGGTTCTTGTTTTCCCAGTTATCCATTTCTCACTGCGGGAAACAGTGAATGCTTTGGTGTTTGAGGGATCAGCTCCACTATCGGAGAGTAGGAAGAGGTCATTGATCTTGACAGTGGTTCTCTTAGCACTGATTTATATTGGATCCACCATGATACCAAACATTTGGACAGCTTTTAAGTTTACAGGGGCAACAACAGCTGTGTCGTTGGGCTTTATATTCCCGTCTCTTATTGCGTTAAAATTAAATCGGAAAGGGGAGAGTTTGAGCCTTGGACAGAAGTTCCTTTCATGGATGATGTTAATTATGGCTGGAATTGTCAGCATTGTTGGAGTGGTTGGAAACATTTATAGCCTCAAAAGCCAATCAAAATGATTATCCTTGTAGCATTTTCAGCATTGTCCATTTGTTTGTAGTATGCAGAAACTCACGAATAAAAACTCCGCTGTTCATGTTTTGCTCTGGGCCTGAATGCTTCAGAACGTTCAATGAAGTTTTCCGAGGTTAAATCTTTACCATGAAGTTTTATACATAAGTCATTTCCAATAGTGGCGATTAATACAGGGATTGAACGAAAAAGGTGGGAAAGATCCCTGATGACCCTTCTCGTGTTCAACATACAACTATTTCATTTTTAAAAATTCATTTTGTATTTTTATTCCTTACTTGCGAGAAACTGTGAGTTTGCTCTACGTTTGAGAGCAATCATCTGTAGGAGAACAGTTTACACTCTTTTGTCACAATGTATAAGTTATATTGGAACTAAATGGAAATAATTCATGACATACTTCTCCCATCCCTAATAGTTTTTCTTTTCTGTTTCATGCTACACCAAGTATAACTGTATGGTTAGCTTTGCGGATGATATTTGTATAAGTTATACTGGAGCTAAATCGAAATAATTCATGACATACTTCTCCCATCCCGAGTAGTTTTTCTTTTCTGTTTCATGCTATACTAGTATAACTGCATGGTTAGTTATGCAGATGATATTTGTGTTCTTGTTGCTAAACCTGACTGTATGGATATTGGTTAATAGAAATTTACATTTACCATTTTAAATCAACAACATTCCATGCTTTGTTACTGCCAATAAAGAATATGGCCTTGTTTGCTCCACTTCAGTTTACAAACAAAAGTTAAGATTACTTGTTCACCATCTGTTCAGTGAGATAAAAGAACGTATCGGGAAATTGCTATGATCTTATTTATATGGGACCATGTCAACAACAAAGATTGAGTCGTAAGATTTTTGGTGGTTCAACAAGGGATCACCAATAATCCTCACAGGAACAGTAACCATCTTGAAAATGGTGGAATCTGTTTCCATCTCGAATGATGATCTTGGGCGGACCAATTTTGGAGATGAATTTCATGAAAGAGTGACAGTCGCCACATATTCGGAGGTTCTTCAGAATCTGAATTGGACTTCCACTGGGAGTGTGCATGATCCCATAAACAACTGCAAGCTTCTCACTATGGTAAAGAAGCTCATCCTGTTTCTGCTCCTCCTCCACGTCGTGAAGAACAAAGTTTGTATCTGGCACATAACCTGTTGCTTTGAAGTTTCTGTTCAAGTCGTGTAGTTTTGAGTTTATCTCTTCAAACTCCTTATGTGTCTTATCCCCTATTCTAAAATAGTGCACCTTATTCTTGATCTGAACCCAGCTAATTGCAGGTTCTTTGGTAACTCCATTGTTTTTCATCAATTTCCTTATTTCCTGTACTTTCTCCCACATTCCTCGAGATGCATACATATTTGATAATAAGACGTAGGTCCCAGATCCTTGAATCTCCATTTTCAAGAGCCTTTCAGCCACTCTCTGGCCAAGTTTGGCATCACGATGGATTCGACAAGCACCGAGAAGGGCTTTCCAAATCGCAGAATCCGGTACCACCGGCATGTTTTCAATAAGAGATTCAGCTTCATTAAGCCGCCCTGCTCTCCCAAGCAGATCAACCATACAGGTATAGTGATGAACCAAGGGATTAATCCCATAATCTTGGCTCATGGAGTTGAAATAGGACCATCCTATTTCCACTAATCCAGCATGGCTACAAGCACATAGAAGCCCCAAAAAACTGATTTCATTAGGCAAAAACCCGGCAGCTTGCATTCGTTCAAAAATCTCAATAGCTTCTTTACCTAATCCGTTTTGTGCACAGCCAGCTAAAACAGCATTCCATGTTACAAGGTCTTTTTCAGGCATCTCTTCAAAAGTGCATAGGCCATCTAGACTACCACACCTGAAGTACATTGTTATCAAAGAATTACACATGAACAGGCATGCATTCAACCCAAGTTTGTGTATCAGGACATGGATCTGTTCCCCTAGCCTTCGTGCACCAAGGCACCCGCAAGCGCTTAGGAGACTAGTAACTGTTAATTCGTTCGGTTTCATTCCTCTCGCCAACATTTCGAGGAACAATTGGAAGGCAATAGCGACTTGGCCAGCTTGCTCATAAGCTGATATGATCGCTGTCCAAGACACCACATCCCTTTTTGGCATCTTATCAAAAACCTTTTGAGCTTCCTGCAGCATGTGATTTTCTGAAAGGCCAGTAACGAGTGAGTTCCCAGATATATAGTCTCTTGCTCTCATTATACCAAAATCTTGTGACATGTCTTCTACGCTTTTGCAGTTTGCATACAAGGAGATCAATCCATTGCCAACAAATGAATTTGATTGGCACCTTGTTTTGATGGTGAGTGAGTGTATCTGTCGACCAATCCCAACATCTCCTGTATTTGCACAAGCAAAGAGAGCACTAGTGAAACTCGAGTGATTGATTGAAGTTCCTGATCTATGAAGCTCAGCAAACAACTTCAGAGCTTCTCTACTTTGTCCATTCTTTACAAACCCGGAAATCATGGCTGCCCAAGAAGCAGCATTACGGAGAGGGATCCTAAAAAACATAGCCTTTGCTTCTTCAAGCATTCCGTTCTGGGCATAGCTGGCAACCACAGCATTCCATGTGACCACATTTGGGTTTTGAATCTGATCAAATATTTGTCTAGCTTTGCAAAGCCTCCCATTCCGAGCATAGGCAGTCATCATTGCGGTCCTTGTAGCAACTCCCTTCTCAGCAGCTCTCTCATATAATGAAATGGCATCATTCAATCTCCCACACTGCGAAAGTGCAGCAATCATTGTGGTCCACGAGTACTCATTCCTTTCTGGCATTGTCTCGAAAAATTTTACGGCATGATCTAAACACCCATTCCTCGTATATGCATTCAAAAAAGCTGTCCCCACAACCACATTCCCCTCATATCCTATCTTCGTCGAGACTGTTCTCAAACAATCAACCAATCCAACTTCATTCAATCCTGTCGCCGCTGATAAAATGACAACAAAAAGGGCCTGGTCTGGCCTCATTCCACTCGTCAACATCATCAGAAAGAGATTCCACGCCTCTCGATACTCGCTTATCTCAACATACCCAGAAACGACAGCCATCCAAGAAACACAATTCCTCTCTTCCATTTGGTCAAAGAGCTCACGAGCTTCACTCATCATACCACAATGACAGTATCCCGTGACCATCGAATTCCATGACGCGATGCTTCTCTCAGGCATTTGATCAAACAACTCTCTGGCTCGCTTCAAGTGACCATTTTTCACATACCCACTAATCATAGCGTTCCAAGAAACAACGTTACGCTCTGGCATCGATTCGAACACCAATCTAGCTTCATCCACCAGCCCATGTTTCGCATACCCACTCAACAAAATTGTCCAAGTCCGAATATTCTTGCGTTGGAATGCATTAAACAGCGTTTGAGCTTCATGCAACAGCCCGTACTGGGTGTACCCAGTAATCAAGGAGTTCCAAGAAATCGAGTCTCGGTGAGACATTGAGTCGAACACCTGGCGTGCGTCGGCAACTCGGCCGAGTCCTGTTAGTCGTTGAATCTTCTGGTTGCATTGGACGATATGGAACAGAATTGAAGAGGGCCCTTGCAGCGGTAGAGAAAAAGCGGAGAACGATCGAGTGTGAAAGAGACGGTACCGGATCATTGATCATGGCGGGAGAAGTCAACTCTGTACAAGTGCAATGCAGTCCCGCCTTTTCTGTTTCGCCGCATTAAACGAAACAAGACCACGGGTTTAAGTATCTGGGCCGAGTTTGGTGAAGGAATATGTATTGGGCCTAAGTATATGGACTCACTAGGCCCGATTAGGGGCTGCAAGCACAATGGCCACATTTTGGGCACCCTTAAAGCAGATGGAGATATTAGGCCTTGTGGAAAGAAAAAGGAAAAATACGGCGGGCTGTTTTTTATAGATTAGTTTTTAGTAGAAAATTGACATTTTGTAAAACATATTTAGAAAATACCATTTCAAAATAATAACTCATACCCAGTTTTCAGAAACAGTATTTATAACTAATAACTAATAACTAATAACTGGTAACCAGTTTTCTAAAACTAGTAACTAGGAATTATTTTAAAAATGGTAATAGATTTTTTTTAATAAAAGATGTAAGGAGATTATTAAAAAAAACTAACCTCCGTATTTTTGTAATTCTTGTGTTTTAATAGATAAAAGTGTTAAAAACCCAAAACACATGTATGTTTTTCAAACTTTGTAGCGAAACAGCTGAATACATCAGGATAAAAACTAATTTCCTTGGTATAAAAATAAACTAGTTTTGCTTAGTATGAAAATTGATGTACTAAGTGTGTATAGTTGATATACTAAGTATAAAAACTTGATTTATTCCATCTGAGAACTAATAGACTTTAATATTATTTACTTAATATAAAAACTAATATACTTAGTATATAAAATGGACCAGCGTATAAGTTGATATACCCAAAATAAAAATTAAGGAGTAAGCACAATATGGGTTGGGTGGTATTTTAGGACAATTCTTAACTAAACTGCAAACTGAAATAGAAGAAAATCCTTAGCCATGATGGTTAAAATTAATTTAGTAACAACATTAAACCGCAACTTATTATGCGACGGTGGGGTGCAATTTAGGCCTTTTGACCTAGGTTTGGGGCCTTTACACATTTGGGTCAAGTTGAGGAAACAATTTGAGGGAATTTGATTTTTTATGGTATTTTTTCAGAAAAATTGAAAAATCCCGGAATTTGAAATTGTTCTGAAAAATCCCAGATTTAATTATAAAAATACCACTTTTAAAAGTATTTAAAAAAATACTATTTTTATTGATTCATAAGATACTTAAGGTAACTAATCGAGTTATCTGAAGTAACTGTTCAAATAACTGGATTGATTACTCTAAGTAACCTAATTAGTTACCTCAAGTACCATTGAAAAATACCAAATTTAAAGAAAAATTATATTTTTCTAAATATTTTTAAAAGTGTTAGTTTGCTAATAATACTTTAAAAAGTGATATTTTTATAAATCAATCCGGGATTTTTCAATTTTTGGTATCTTGGGCCTGGAATTTTGTAAATAGCCCAAACAATTTTCAAAAAGTTGTGTAACTGCTAAAACATGAGTACATATGAAAAAGACTTGGAAATTTTAAATACTTCGAAAAGTGGAACTTGATCAAGTAATATTTTTTTTTTTTTGAGAAAGAATTTTCAAGCAATATTTTAATAAACCCAGTCGAAATTTAAAACACACAGCTGTCTATATAAGCATTATAAAGTAAAGGTCTAAAATTTAAATTTGTAAACATCCATCTAATAATATGTAAAATTTAGGGCTTGTACGAGATTTTTAGAAAAAAAAAATAGAAAAATACGGTAGACTCTATTATTTTAGATCCGGTATGATTTTTATTAGAAAAATACTAATTTCAAAAAAATGTTTAGAAAGATACTAATTTTTAAAATAGTGACTAGTAACAAGTAATCTATTTTCAAATACTGATAACTATTAACTAAGAGTATTTATAACTAGTAATAGTAATTGGTAACCAGTTTTCAATAACTAGTAACTAGTAACTATTTTAAAAATAGTATTTTACTAAAAACTTTTTTAAAATTGACATTTTCTAATAAAAATCGTATGGGAGATTGAAAAAAAAAAATAGAAAAACTGACTTCCATTTTTGTAACTTTATTTTTATATAGATAAAAGTGTTAGAATATGAAACAACATACTTGAAAATTCTAAGTATAATAAGATGACATTACATATTTAGGATTTAATTGTGTAATATACAAGGGTATAGTAAATTTATATACAAACTGAAGCGGTATAGAAAATTTATACCCAAACCTAACTACCAATGCATTAAGCGGCTAATAATATGCTCACTCCTAGTAAAAATTATCAAATTCGGTAATTTAGCTATAAAAAGGCAAAAACAAACAATCACTAAAATAAAGTGTACAAGAAAAGGACATTACTCGCCCTAAATTATCTACATAGACTAGTTTAGTAGTGAAAATTTTGGCCAATGTCCTCTTTTTTTAACTTGATTTTAGTAAATGTTCATTTTTTTTTATATAGTTAAATGACCAAGTTCATATATTTTTACACTTGGTATATATACTTATATACTAATTTTAGTTTATGTACTGAGTATATAAATTTTTATATTGGGTATATAATATTTTACATGTGGTATACATATTAATAGACTAGTCATTTTGCTATAACATTTGAAGAATGGATATTTACTTAAAATGGACTCAAAATTTGGTTATTTTTCAATAAGACCGAGTTAGTAATCAAAACTAAATTGTAGATTTTTCTTTTATTTTACATTTAGTTTTAGTAAATGTCTGTTTTTCTTCGACTTATTTTTATAGTACCCGCAATATCAACTTATATATTGCATCAAGTTTATTTATTTACTGAGCATACTAGATTTGGTGGTTAAACTGAGTAAATTACCAATTTTATATTGAGTAAATCAGCTATATCAATCATTCAATCGATATATACTTTTTTAATAAGGACATTTATCAAAATGAAGTGTCAAAATAAGCCATTTTGCTAAAAGCTCATTTTCTTTTCAATAAACATTTTAAAGTATGTATGATGAGCTTTATCATATGTATATTTCTTTTTGCAATTTGCATGCGCATGCACATAAACTATGCGTGGTTCGTAATCACTGAAGGGCTAACCAGTTAATTATAAATTTCTATTTGGTTTTCAGGTAAACGAAAATAAATTAGGTATGGAAAAGCCATGCCCCCCACAAAGTAAACTCCTAATTAATCTGAATTAATGTCCATATATAACTATAATCATTATGGCTAACAAACATATGTCAGCATCAGTAATTGATTATGTTGTTTTGCCTAAACCATAAGAAAGGGTTTCTCCTCTTTTTACTCAATTAATAACTCTTCCATGTTATCTCCAAATTAAATCAATTAATTTTTAATTCAAAGTCTCAAAGTAATACAATAATTAATCAGCTACCTTAGTATATAATGCACGCATTATTTGTTAAATTACTATGAAACATGGGATTTTGAACTAGCACGATCAAATGACACCACTGAAAACATTTAATGCGATCCGAGAAAAATTATGTATTGTCGGGTCAATAAATAGGATGTGGGAAGTGCAACACAATTGATTTTAGTACTTATAAGGTCTTCTCTTTTTCCTGCATCAATGTCTGTAATTTTCGAGATCTTCCGATTTTATTTTATTTTTATATAATAGTTTTCACTCTTCAGTCTTTAAATGAATTAGTGTATACCCTTTGCCAAGCACATCATTGTGAGCTAGACAAAGTCTGCGGAAGTGACTCTCCAGTTGGATCTGAATATATATATATATATATATATAGCACATATTTATATTTATTTATATATTTCCTAAAATGAGGGAAAAAGAGAACTAAAAAGACTACATTACTTCGGTGCTTATTAGCTAATTACACATATATGTTGTGTCTATGTAAACCTTTATTATGATGCAGTAGACTGTAGTGGAGCTTTCTTTGTTCAATAATGATAAGCAGTAAAATGTTACGTATTTCAATTTCACGCGTACTTATATATATACATACACTATATATATACGTGGGTGCGTGATTGTGTTCACGAGTACTGGTGACGTCAAGATCAGGTACTAGCGTTTGTTGAATATATTATCAGGATGATCAGTCTTATCTCTAAGGAACGTGGGCTGTCGAGGAATTAAATCTTTTCTCGTTTAGTTTTCAAATTCCATGGTACATAATTTCGAACTGTCGCAGGGCATGTATGAAGATGGGATATTCTTCCTGTACATACTTAATTTTCATTGATTATTTGTTTGTTTCAAAAACTCCAATTTTAGAAGTACTAATAAATTACTACGTTTATTTACTTATGGAGAGTGGAATATTTGTGATTCACATGGAAATAGTACTAGTACATATTGGCCCGTGAACCAACTATATATATAGTCCACATAATGCAATCGACATAAAGGGCATGTGAATATGCATGCGCAAGATTGGGACACAAACAAAAATTCGCTTATCATCTAGCTTTTTGATATAATTATAATATATAGTTTCAGTGTCGTACACCATTTTGGCATTTTATAATGACAAGCTTTGATCATGATTAGATTGGGATAAAACTAAGTGCTTTAATCTAATTTATGGAGCCACAACAAGGTTGCTAAGACTAAGCTAATTTGAGTTTGCTTTACCTTTTTGTGTTCTCTTGCGCAGTGCTGTTAGCCTCGGGAAATTGCTTATTTAAATCAAAAAGATTATATAAAGGCAGCCGACCGAATCTACACCACTATCTGTGAATTTGTGATAATCTGTCTTAATTAGCATTGCAAACTTTTTTCGGTGTTCGGTTAAAGAAGTCAATGGGTGCATATATAATTATATATAGATTAATTATATGGTTTGCATGAACTCAATCTGTATATGAAAAATTAATAGGTTTATAAAATATAGTCAAGTGTGACAGTTGCCAGTTTTGAGTTATTTATTTATTTTTTCGTTCTCCCTTTGGAAAAATGAAAGGTTTTACGTTTTAGTAACACACAATCAATATCTTTATTTGTTCAGACTTGCTTATGAGTCTTAATTAGCCAAATAAATAATTGACTATTTTTTTGAGAACAAAAAATCAACAACGATCTTAGATTTCCCATGTCAAATCATTTGGAGTGACTTGTTAACACCTAGCTAGTTAATAAACTACCATATGAAAGTAGCTCAAACATGATGCTTAAGCTGTGATCGTCTCATGTATGTTTTCCATACAAACTAGATTTAAATATTGAAAATTATTTGGTGGTGATGATGACAGATTAAACCTAATACAATAGATAAAATCACTTATTAGCCTGCCAAGCCTCGTTTTGGATCACTATTTATATTTATACAACCCTCTTTGATCTCAGGGTCCGAACAAATTGGACTTAAAAAAATAAATGGAAATTAGTTCCAATACAATATTCTATAACAGAAAACAATGTGTTAACGACTCCTACATAGTTTCTCCATCTGGAAAAAGAAAATATTAAAAGGCAAAGTCTCCACTTTTGTTCACCAAGGAGCTGACTTCATGGAAGCATCCTTTACATCGGTTGAAAATTAGTGAGTACATAGAAAAGGCCTTTATTTTGGGTGGTTGAGTAAGATTTGGTTTCACACATACAGAGAATATTATTATGTATGTGAGTTTATGAGATGAGAGGCTAATACAATGGACCCCCAAAACGGAAAAGATAAGAAGAATACGATTGGTTGGTAATTCTGGCCACCAAGTAAACATATCAAATCCCCATCAATCATGATTCATGTGTTGATTCATACTATCAGGTAGGAATGAGTAGAAAAGTTGTGCTCCATATATCAGTTAAACCAAACCCTTCATTGGTCATGACTCATGATATGGAATTTGAGTACTTGCTTCAAATTTGAAAATTTTGAGTGATATCCATTTTCTCTTTCCACTTTCTTCGAAATTCCACACACAAAACAAGCACACACTAGGTCTGCCCCCACGAACCATTCTTTTCCATATTGCCGTGATTGATGGGCACCAATACAATTCCACATAGAATCCTTTAGTCGCACTCCCAAAAGTCAGATTACTTCTCTCGTACTCTTAAAAACAAAAGAGTTAATGGCGCACTTCTTTTTATAAATTTTGGTTAAATCCCGATATTAAAATTGTTGTTAGCATCTAAAGTTCAAATAATTTATTTTCAATGGAACTCAAAACATATCAAAATCATTAACTTTTAACCCTATATATAATGTTAGCCATGGTATAAATAACTAAACCATTTTAAGAATAAAAATCCAAGCGTGATAAACTCACAATCCGGTGTCAATTTCTTTTTGTTGACAAATACGAAAATTTTAATAATGATAAATCTTACAAAGCTAGTTCTTATAAAATAAAAATAAAAATTATTATGCAATATTAATAGAAATTTGACACATACATAATAATATCTTTCAGAGATTGAGACGGGTAATTTGACACGTAAAGAATTACTTTTTGGACAGAACATGGGCATGCAGAGTGCATAACCCTACACCATACCCTCTGTTAAATATACTTTTCTTTAGTCACTCTCCAGATTTAACTAGCAAAACATTCACAAAAACACAAAGTCTAAAGTCACCCCCACAAACTTCACCACCTTATAGTACTTTATTTTACTATTTTCTTACAAGTCACGGCCTTCTCCTACCTTATATATCTCTCTATATATGACTCTCTCTCTCTCTCTCTCTCTCAGATCATCACAAACCCCTCTCAATTATATCTCTCATTTTTTCATTCCAGTTAGCTAGCTTAGGGGGCCATGGACTGGTTCTCATGGCTGTCCAAAACCGGTCTCGAGCCATCTCTTGTTTACGAGTACGGACTCGCTTTCGCTCACAACGAGCTCGAAGAAGAAGACATAATCTACTTCAACCACGAGTTTCTCCAGAGCATGGGAATCTCCATAGCAAAACACAGGCTCGAGATCTTGAAGCTCGCCAGAAAAGACATGAAGAGTGGTGGAGGAGTGTTGGGCCCAGTACGGCCCATGACGAGGCTCCTCGTGGCGGTAAAGAGAACCAAGAAGTGTTTGGCAAAGTACATAAGGATGTTGAGTCCTCGTATTAATAGGGAGGAGTCTTCAGCTCTTATGGTTGTGGCCAGACCCAGTTATGGAGCCAGATTCAGGGGAGCTATGCTGAAGAGGAATAAGAAGCTGATGGTTGCTAAACAGAGCAGGGTTCTTCAGCTCACGAATGGGTCTCCCATGGTGGTGGGCTTTGGGCCCAGGGTTGAGAGCTTTTCGAGCCCAGTGGTTTATGATCTTCGAAAGGAGGAGAAAATGGAGGAAGATGATGAAGATGGGTATTGGTCTAATGGAGTTGAAGACATCAGGTGGGATACTATGTTTCAGGATTTGAAACCCACATAGACATTTTTTTTTTTTTTGCCTTTTTTTTTTTCCTTTTTCTTGTTTGTTTATTTTCTGATTAATATAAAAATTTGGTCTGAGGTTGATTAATTTGATGGTGAGAGATGGGTTTTTGGGTTCTTCCACCATAGAGGTATATATGGCTTTGTGTTTAGTGTTTAAGTTAACAACCATGGTTTTTTTTTTTTCTCTCTCTTGTGGTGGGTCATGCAGAGTGCAGACTTTAGTGTCAAGGGTCTGTTTATCTCTTTACTTTACTCTCTACTTTTTAATTATTATTATTTTTAATATTGCGGGCCTTTGGTCTTTTGTATTTCTATGTATGTCTCTGATCTTTATTTTTAAGTATTTAAGAAAGAAAAATATATATCATGCTGGGCCTCTGCTATTTTGTATGTCTCTGATCTTTTGAGTAAACTGAAAATGACCACTTATTGTGGAAGAAATGAGTGTGTCGGTTTTTTTTAAAAAAATGCAAAAGAAAAAAAAAGTAGTAAAGAAGTGAAAGAATTGCATTCCACTTGAATTTGGGTTCAATGCTTTTGGCTTTATTATTGTTAGTATTATTATTTCTTTGGTGGAGAGGAAAGGAAGATATCCACTTTATTTAACAGGAAATTTCTCTGTATTATTCAGTCAAAAACAAAAAAAATAATAATAATAACAAAAGGGAGGGAAAAAAAAGGGGGGGGGGGGTGTTAGTCCATATTTCTGTCGATTTTCTTGACTCTGGCAAATGCACTGCTTCGAAGTTTCGTTGAACAATTTTAAGGACGGTTAGCAACATACCAGATGTCATATTAGTCTATAGAAGAGTATAAAAGAGATTATGTAGAATAACAGAAGTCGACACAATACTAAAAGCGTTGAAATTCATGGCCCAAACCATTCAAAAGATCCAAAAGGCCTTCGTTTGACATTGTTCAGTCTAGTTGTGATCATTACTGTCCCATTTGATCAACTTTCTATGTAGAAGCAGGTCAATAAATAAAATTTGAAAGCCAAGCCTTCGAGCTCCTGTTGGCTAAAACAACAATTTTTTTTATTAAACACAATTAGGTTATTAGTATCGTGAGACTCAACGAGTCTTTGATCGTGCATTAATTCTAATCTCACTTGCGATCCCTGCATCATAGTTCAAAAGTTTTAGGAATTTCTCATATTCAAACTTGAAGGGCTAAAACTACAACTAAACAGAATATTATAGGAGATATGCAGACTAGAGATTCTGTATAAGGACTATATCAATTGAGTTAATTTTACCGTGGTATTATGAATTATCAGAGAGTCCAAGCAAGATCCCCACCAGAACTTCTACTTTAGGCCACAACAGCATCTTAGCAGATCAACCATGTCTGTCTTAATAATACACAAGGCAACGTGAATATCGCATCCGATATTATCATAATTTTGTAACAAACAACCCTCAAAAAGTAAAATATATTAATTTGAATATCTAACTTTGATTATATAAATCTCAATACAAGCCTTTCTAGAGCAACATAAGACTAAATCTTTCCTTGAAACATATTGCTGTCAGCAAGCAAGTACACGATCCAAAACTGCTTGTTCTGGGGGCATAATAACTCTCAGCAAAACTGTAGTACATAACAAACTTTCAGTAAAGCATGCCGCAGATTATTCCTATTTAGCTGGAACAATGTAATTCAAACAACCTTCCATAAAATCAGAATGCATAAGATATCCCAAGATGATTGGCATCGCCTAAAATCAGTGGCTAGAACTCTGAGGCTGACGGAAAGAACCTCCGGCATAAAGCATTTGGTAAACTGGTTTTAATCGAATTGTTAGAATTACACCCAAGATGGTACCCAAACCACAGACACCGGCTAGAACCTGGAATGTGAGTCTGAAGCACTCTGGACCTAAGCAGGTGGATGCTCCTCCTTGCTTGGCAGCTTCAGCATCATATACATAACCAGCAAGCAAAGCTGAGAAAAGAATTGCACCAATGGGGTTGCCTAGCAACATGAAGCTGTAAATTACACCAAAGTGTTTCAATCCGAAAAGCTCAGAGACAATTGGGACCATCATAGAATAATGAACCCCATAGCAGATACCTAGCAGAGCAGTTGCAGCATACAGAGTACCACTGAGAGCTGTCGCATACAAAAGGAATACCAAGATCATAAGCACATGTGAAACTGCCATCCATACCGTACGAGGAATTGTTCTCGACCTGCACTTAACCAAGTCAAATATCAAGTTAGTTTCCTACAACAAAAAAGTCCTCAGATTTCAGGTTCTAAGCAATAAGATTTTGAAACGCATTGAAAGCAAGTAAACTAGATGAGATGTCAAGCATGATTATTCAATTACGGCACGTGAGATAAAGGTTAAAGTGTACAAACCTGACAAAGTATTCAGAAACAGCACCAGAGCCAAGACGACCAACAAAATTGCAGAAGCTGAACAGAGACAGCAATATTGTTGTATCATTATATCCTAATGCCACTCCAATTTGGCTCAAATTATTGAGAACAGTTATTCCAGAACCAACCCCAAGAAAATACACAAGCCAGAGAAGCCAGAAATCAGCTTTGATTAATGCCTCCCGAAACTTGAAATCCTCTCCCCTCCTAGGTCTCCTCTTTTGCTTTATTGCCCCCTCTCCAATGGCGAGAAGTATATCAACATCTGAAGTATAGTCAGTCTCATGAAAACTCCCAAGATTTGTAGCTGACGAAGATGGTACCAACAACGGCTCATCAATCTGGGTTGCATTGTCTTCTGCGGCAGGGTTCTTTGGGTTTGCTGGAAAAAGTGTCATCTTGATAGGAATAGCTAGGGGAGACAAAAGAAGAATGACCATTATGGCAACCAAGATATAAGATACAGCATCACTTAGGGATACTGTTTCATACAACACTGTGATTGTGATAAGATAGATTCCAAGAATGACACTAAAAGCTTGAGTGAAGATAAAATGGACATTCACAGAAGAGTCTTCTTCAGAAGCTGGATTGCATGCCCGCACAAAATACATCATGGCCAAAGACAGGGCAGGAATCCCAAGAGCAAGAAATAAGAGTAGGTTCGAAGAAGACTTTTTAAGCACTATACTGTATATAACTGTGTATACTGCAGCACTGAGCCCAACATAACCTTTGAGAATTCCAGCAACAGTACCCCTATTGAGAGGGAAGTTCCTCATGTTTGTCACAAGCACAGCTGTACCAAACCAAGCGTTGCTATTTGTTGCGATAAAAAGTGTAAGAAATAGCTGTCATAACATTGAAAGATAGAGGTCACAAGTCCATATGCTAACATAAAACACATACGCTGAGACCAAACGCTGAATAGAAGAATGTCAAACAAAATTACCACTATACTGACCTTTACGATGAACGCGAAATACTAACAATAGTGGTAAAGAGAACATGGCAGAGTAAAAGTGGCTGGTGATAAATACGGTTTCATGACTAAGACTAAAGTTCACGAGGGAATCATCTTTTTTCCCTTTCATACTAAAATGCTTGAATTTGATTCACTGTTCTCTTCCCATCAGCTCTATCACTATGCAAGCTATAACAAGAATCCTAAATTGTAATTTCCTGCTATTTAGTTATTTGCCTTATCATAATTTAAAAACCTCAAATGGTTAATAAAAAAAATATAATTTAAAAACCTCAAATGGTTCATAAAAAAAATATAATTTAAAAACCTCAAATGGTTAATAAAAAAAATAGACAAACGTTGATTCACTAGCATTGCTATGAGCATAAGGAAAATAGTTTATATTCATCGTCAAGATTCTGCACAAGATAATGCAGCAACGAACAACGAAATATATAAAAGCCATCACATTTCCTCTAAACCACACAAAGCGCAATAAAATCATTATTTTCAAACTTCCCAATTCTATTTCATACTTGTCCTCATTCTGGACCCAATCTTTGGGAAGCAAGAAACTCTAGCATATTACTAGGTAGATCCAATGAGGAATCGAACTTGACACCTTCCAAATTTAGAAGTGTCTTTTTTCTGAAGTACGCATGCATGATTAGATTATTCAGTCAACCTTTTGCTTTCCATTCTAAATTGTTGTATTGGAAGAAAAACCTATTTTATTCTGCTTCACAGCAGCTAAAACTGAGCATTCCACATTGGAAAGTCACGAATTTATAGACCAAAACATGGTAGGTAAGGTGATCATAATTACACTTCTCAAGCGTCCATACCCTTTTTGCATCCCATCAAGTAATATAACAAGAACAATCAATCTAAGCAAAAATCTGCAACATTTGATGATCAATTCCAAATGGGTATTCCTTAAAAATTCAAATCAACCAAAAAAAGACGATGGGAAATATGAAGTGGTGTTAACTCACCAGCCAGTAAGGCAAGTTTGCAAGAGTTTGGGTAGCAGCGAGCCAGATAACACCATAGCCCAAGAAACAAAACACTGTACCAACCAAAAGCACAGACCAAGGAGGGAACTTATTACAGGCAATACCAGGAAGGAGCCCAACGCTCTCTCCAAAATCATTGGCCACCCCAAGGATCGTCACCTGTTGCTGATTAAAACCCAGAACCGATTTCAGTAAAGGAGAGTAGAGTGGGAAGTTTGAACCGTTTCCTGCGGCTATTTCCACCCAAACTGCTGCTGCCAAACCCACCCATGGCGGTCTACTTCCTACTTTTAGAACTGGACCCGGCATCTCTAATAATTAACACTATGCTGGTTACTACCGCTATTTATACAAGTTTAACAAAGTATCATTATATAACTAGATATTTTTAGAGAAATGACCACAAACAAATACAATCATATTTCTCTTTTTGGTTTTTTCAATGAATCCGACAGCGTGTTTTCTTTTCTATTATTTTATTCCTAGATTAGTTACGTGATCACATATAATATTATTAAGAGAAAAAATATTGAGTTTGTTTGTGTTTTTATTTTATTTTATTTATTATTTTTTTTTTCTTTTGGAGTAAACATACACAACATCGGGAAAGATCTCAACATTTATTGAATTTGTTACCCACCTAAAACGAATCTCTACTCCAGCAAACTCTTCTCTCACTGATCCGTTGATTTACTCAGTGCTGATTTTCCTGTCCTTTTGCTTGGTTTGGGACTTTGGGTGTCCCATCAGCTTTAATTAGACAGCCACACCATTTACACTCAATGATTGGGTTAAATGGCACAAATGGTCACTCGTGTATTTGTAGCTTGGTCTTCGAAATTTTAAATTTTTTGATCTGGAATAATTTAATCGATGGATTGCCTAAATTATAATTTATTTAAATTTTTGACCAAAAATACGTGTACATGATGAAACTTGAAAGTGTATT
The DNA here is from genome assembly GCA_002914805.1 of Parasponia andersonii. NCBI lineage: Eukaryota > Viridiplantae > Streptophyta > Magnoliopsida > Rosales > Cannabaceae > Trema > Trema andersonii. The sequence goes on along the minus strand of JXTB01000230.1, from coordinate 466,303 downwards.
TCAAAAATAATTTGAAAATTTCAGATATAAATATAAATTATCACAAGAAAAAAGTTTCTATAAATGTGTAACTCTAAAAGCTCTGAAAAAAATAAAAAGAATGCATAATATCTTCTTTTTAAATTTTTTTATCCAATTTATTTTACTTTAAATATACTTTCAGATGCTCTTTACCTATGTCTTCTGCTAAAAATTTAACAACAATCAACATGTTGCAATTTAGATAATTCAAAAATTAAATTGAATTAAAAGGTTCACAGACTTAATTGTCACAATTGTGATAGTTAAGGACCATATTTTGTACCATAAATCCTCACTGATTTGCAGTGTGTGATACAAATGCCACATCAAGGTTCAAGGACTTCCTTCTGTTCATAGTTATTTATCACTGGACCTACACAATTTAAGGCCCCATATTTCTACTTTGTAACTCCAGGATGAACATGGTGGACTTCGGGCTTTATGGGCTTCAAAAACTGTGTTTCGGGCAAAACAGTACCACCTAATTGGGTCTCATACTTTTGCAGGGTGAACGGATGGATCTATATGTATTTTGGGTCGAACTTAGATTTTATCACTACTTTAAAAATGGTATTTTAAGGACTCTCGTAAGACCCTAATTTTCACCGTCATAATTTTTTTTACGAGAAATTGGAGTGGTTATCTTTTTTTTTTTTTCACTTTATTTAATAAATGTCCATTTCTTTTCCTCTTTATACCTAAACGAATGAGAACATTTATTCTATCTACTTATATATCAGCTTTTAGTTTATGTGCTAGAGTTTATCAATTTTAGAACTGACTATGGTACACTTACTATATCAATTCATATACCGACCATTTTGATAAAGTATTTGAAAAATAGATATTTACTTAAAAAGAATCTAAATTTTAGCCATTTTGCAATAAGCTCCAATTTTTATTACCAATCATTATGCCCATTAAAAAAATAAAAAGGATTTATGACATAAATGATCCATGAACTATCATATTTGTGGTAATTTGATCATCAAAGTTTTAATTATAGTGATTACGCCTTTGAACTTTCTGATTTGTAGTAACTAGATCCTTGAAGTGTTTAAATTACAACTTCTTATTAAATTTCTAATTAAAAAACACATGTGAAGAACATGTTATAGCATCTGAAAGTATACTTAAAGGAAAATAAATTGAACAAAAAGATTTTAAGAAGAAAAAAAATATACATTCTTCGTATTTTTTAGGGGTTCTTAGAGTTGCATATTTATAGAAAATTTTTCTGTGATTATTTATTTTTATGCTTAAAATTCTTAAATTATCTTTCAAATATACTTTCACATGCCATCACGTACTCTTCATATATGTTTTTGGCCAATAATTTAACAACAAGTTGTAATTTAGGCAATTCAGAAACTAAATTACTACAAATTAGAAAATTCAAGAGCTTAATTACTATAATTGGAACTTTGAGAACCAAATTGACACAAATTAGATACTTCAGAGACTATTTGTGTCATTAACCTTAAAATGTTTGCATTAGAAGATGTATCTGTTTTTTACACTTTGTTTTAATAAATATCTATGTTTCTCTTTTTATGGCTAACTGATCTAGTGTATATATATATATATATATATATATATATATATATATATATATATATATATATATATAAGGCACCAATCCAATAAGTATTTTTTTTTATCTATACATAGATATTCTTTTGGCCAATTGAAATTCATCATACACATTTTTTATAATAAAAAGTAAAAGAGAGAAATAATATTAATGATGCACATTTTTTTCATATACCTTGTTATAGCCTTCAGATTATTGTCTAAAAAAAAAATAACTATACATGGGTTAACAAAAAAAACTTATTGGATTGGCAACCATATAGTTGCCAATGCAATAGGTATTTTTTTTTACCTATGGGTAAGTATTTTTTTTTAGCCGTTGGATCATAATCTAATGGTGATCTAATGACTATAATGAAGTGTATGAAAAGACGTGCATCATTAATGCTCTTTCTCTCTTTTACTTTTTACAATAAAAAAATGTGCATACTAAATTTTCATTAACCAACTTATGCATAGGTAAAAAAAAATACCTACTGGATTGGTGCCATATATATATATATATATACATATATATACACTTGGTGTATTTAGTTATATACCAACTTTAATTTATGTATTTGACCATATTAATTTTTATACTAGTGCATTATATTTTACGTTTGGTATATATATTAATATATCAGTAATTTTTCTACGGTATTTACAAAATGGATATTTATTTAAAATTGCGCCATAATTCGTCGGTTTGCTTCAAGATCCTAAAAGCCCGATAAAGGAGAAGAGGGAAGATCGATCCCCAAATTGTGGCAGACCAAAACGATGTGTTTCGCGTGTGACTATTTGACTCACCGATTGGGTTCTTGATTTCCTATAATTCTCAAAGAATTATTAAAAAATAGAAAGTAAAGTAGAGTAGAACGTAACTCCTTATTCTTCTTAAATGGAAAAGAGACGACACTTGAGTTTGGGCATTTGTAAAATAAATACAATATACATCTACCGTTAAATGTAAATACACTTGAGTCTAATCATCAAGATATTCGTAGAATTCTTGATAAACCAAGATCTTTAATAAATTGGTTTCAACTAAATTCTTTGGAAAAATGTCTATAATAATTTACATAAAAACACTTGTAATTTAAGTTCTCAAATTAATAAGAAATTCATCCTCGTATATCTATTTAGTAATTTATTGACATTGGCTAAATAATTTATCTTGGAAAAAAAATTAACAGAGAATGGACACTCATCAGGGAAAAAGAGTAATAAAGTAAGTACAAATTATGCAGCTTGTTCGATCGTCGAGATTACTATCTCAATTATGCGAATATCTGAAAGTGAGAAAAATAGGAGGGTGAGCATGAAATACCCAGTAGGATACCCAATTACTCTTTTGGAAAAATATTCATTTATAAATTCTCTGCATGGTTAGTTATTCTGAAAACAGTTTACAAAATATCTGATCAAAGTGAATTGAAATCATCAACAGAAATCATATTCAAACCATATGAAAAATTAGATAAATAATCTATAGTACACATATCACAAATCAAATAATCTCATGAGCTTACATCCTTTCATCACGAACCAGAATAACTCATACTATATGTATTGAGTACTCTCTACCTGAAACCTAATCCTAGAAAACCAGAGGGACACCAATGTGTCTATGCCTACCGAATTGGAGGAGAAATTAAATGCTTATATCTACCGAATGAGGGAATCAGAAACCCCGCACGGGTTTATAAGCTCTCACCGAGGGCATGAACAAAGACCGCCCACTAAATGCTGTGATGCCTAAGATGGACTTCATGTATAGTCCTATGGTATATGCAATACAATGAGTAGTAAAAACAACTATGCAGTAATATCCTAGGCATGTTCTGATTTTTAAATAAAAATCTACTTTGTACTGTAAAATCCAACAGTACAATTCTAATCAAAATAATTTATTAAAATAAATTCACGAAATTTCACTTTTCACAACATATTCTAATTTTTATTAAAAAATAATAGAAATAATGGTAATTGAATCCCCTACCTCTAAATAGTAGCAATATCGAGCTATTGACGTTAGAAATATCCTCAATTAGTAACCTGTTTGCTTAGACGGTCGATTCCGGATTTCGACACGCTCATTTGAAAAAGTGAATTTCCAAATAGAGTCTCAGATTGAGAAGCGGAGATCACCACTGAATTCAGAGCACCCAAAAATGTTATTAGGTTAGACATAAAGTTTGTTAGAAACGAGTCCCGATGTGGAATCGGCTCGTGGTATGCAAAACGATACAATTAACGAGATATTTTCTCGAGTTTTGTGTCACTTCAGAATATAGTAATATTTTATATCAAAATTCATGTCTCAATCTCATTGAGTCCAAATTCGAAGTTAGAACTCAGTTTCGAGGTTCCGAGCATTAATTAAGCTCTAAAATCCAAAAATAATAAAAATATAACATTTGGAAAATATTTAAAAAAGTGCCACAAATTTCAGATCAGTTTTTCTCCCAATCCGTTCATGCCTTTTCCACAAATCCATCACTTTTCATCTTATCTCAAACTATATTTTCATCCCCTAAAGTTTCATGAGCATTAGATGAACATTGCAAAAACAATTGCACAAATGCCACTTGTTGTGATGAAAATGACATAAAGAGTTTTAGGAGCTCATTGGAGCTTGCAGTGGAGGATCAATCTAGATAGCAGGAAGCTTGGGCTTTAATTTGGTGGTGGTGGATAGCGGCTAATGGTTGCGAACAATGGAAAAATAACTACGAAACATCACGGCTTAGGCACGACTTTGCGCACTGTTTGCCATAGCTAGGAGGTGCGACAGGCTTCAGTGACCAGTGGCGGAATTGCATCTAGCCATGGAGGAGGCATGAACCAGAGTTCAGGCTTGGGTCATTGCTGGTGGCTGGTGGTGGGCTACGCAAGAGGAATGGTGAAGAAGAAAAAGAAGAAGAAGAAGGATGTGTGAGAGAAAAGAGAGAGAGAGTTTGAAGTTTTATTTGCAATGTTTAAAAACTATTGGTAATAGGACATGTGGCATCATCTGATTAGACAGAAAAAGTTCTCAAAATTCCACTTTAGCGATAATTTTAAATGATTCTTTTCACTTTAGTCCCTCCTCTTTAAAAATTATTTACATTTTGACCTAAATATATCTAGTCTTGATTATGTCCACATACATCTTAGTCAAAAATTTATTTCATTCCCCAAAATTCAAAATTATGAGATTGCCACTAACCCATAAAATTACATTTTTGCCCTTAGAAAAATTAGAATTTTACATCCTCTCCCCCTTAAAAGAATTTCGTCCCGAAAATCAAATACAAAACAAGGAGTACGAGAGATTTTTTTTTTTGAAAATAATAGTTAATCGGATAGTGAACAATCAAATTAGGGTGTAAGAGAATCAAATCAAACACTAGTTATACAAGGAGTGTGAAACATACGCCCTCTATTAGGTGTTAGAACAATTCGATGCCATATAAAGAATGAGGTAAATAAGTACACAAAGTTATTAAGATGATCCATCAATAGATACAAGAATATCAACATATAAGAATGACGTCCTTAAGTCGATACAGTGAACATGAGTGGTAACAATAATCAATACCGAGAGTGAATAAAGCAAGATTTCTATAACTTGAATACTGATTATTAGGCACTAACTAGAGTAGCAGACCAAATACCGATTACAAGCGATATTGTCCCCCTGATCATATCAAATCAACATCACACCGGGACAATCCTATTTGTCTATATCTAGAACTGGTCCTAAACAATCACTGAGTTCAAAGACTTTAAAAAGATCCCAAATGAAATCAATACCCTTATATTATATAATATAAGATAGCCAAGTTCAAAGGTTAGAAACCATAATAAGGATATAATGACATGAGTCATTTATAGTTCCTCAGGACAAGTGTGAAGTAATCGAGTTTACTAAACATATTTAGTCAAAGACAAGACTAGGGTCGCAACAGATTGAAAAATTCTAATAGAGGAGTTCATAGCATAAGTATCCAAGCATATAAAATATAAGTATTCACACAATCATTTATATCATATTTAAATCCAAAGACTTTATAAGTCCTCTACAAAATACAAACTAATAACAATAATCCCAAAACATCAATCACCTTCAAAGAATTTTTAAGTCTTTGTTACAAGAGAAAGTCATATTGAAATGACTTGATATCCAATATGTAAGTAAAATCAGCAATAATACTACAATGCCTCAGAAAATAAGGTTTCAATAGAATAGGTCGAATCTGCGGCAACGCTTGTCTCCTATCAAACCTCATTTCATTTTTAAGTCGAAAAATATTTTGAAAATATTTTTGAAAACATGCAACAAAAAAATGAGGAGCATATAAGAATACTACACTAGTTCACAATAAGATCTCACATTGGCCATAGGTAAACTAAACATGAACTCCAAGTATTCATTTTAAAAATATAATAAGAAGAGTTTAACAATTCTCTATACAGACCTAAGAATAAACTATTTTCAAATACCATCATTTATGCTATTATAATGATACTCGAATTCAACACAAATCAAGTAATGAGTCACAAACTCAACTCAATATTAATAACTTCAATCATAATTTTTTACTCACAATAGAATTTATCAATTCTCTTTTAATCACAATTAACATGATTTCTTAAAATCCTAAAACTTTCTCAAAAGTTTCAAATATTTCTAATATATCCAAGAAATTCAAAAGCACATTCTTTTAACTAGTATATCACATATGTAAACATATTTATGCAATTATTTATTTATGAAAAACTCTAGGTATGACTTGCTTTAGTAAGGTTGTCTTTGTATTTTATATCTTTGAAGTCACCACACTTTAATAATTTCATTAAAAATGATTTTGAAATATACTTTTAAGATAGAGACTTTATAAAATATTTCAAAAAAAATAGTAGAGTGTGTCGCACATATATATATATATATATATATATATATATATATATACATGTACTTTGAAAGTCATACCCAACTTGTCTAACATGTTTCTAGAAAATAAATTTTTTATATAACTAACCAAATTTAAACATTTTTAATCCCAAGAATTTTTTTTTTTAATAACGTAGTTCATGTTCCCAAAGGAAATACCACACATTAATTTACATGACTTCAATTCTATTAGACACCAAACCAGACATACTAATTCATAGTTCGCATTCATTTGAAAAGTTAATTCCATGAATTTAATGTTGGTTAATTAACCTAATACTTAGGAAAATCATACATGCATGCAGATATGGAAAATACATGATCATATCATGAACGCAGCGGAAAAATAGTGGATTTAGGTTTTAAAATTTTTACATGAAAACAGTTTTCATAACCATATAACACACATGCATCATATACAGGATCATGTACAACATAAATCAAATCTAGATACAAAACCCTAGAGATGAGATTAGGGTTTACCTCTTGTAGCGTGTTCCTCCTCGATCTCCTTATTGATGGTGATCAAATCTCCAACCCTAAATCTTCTTGTCTATGCTCTTGCTCTTGGTTGACGAAGCGAGTGGGCACAAAGTCGAAACATTCGTTGGAGAACGATCAAGAACGCTTTCTTGATCCTATGGAACACCGGGATGTGAGATGAGACTATGAGATTGTAGGAAACATTTTTCTCTCTCCCTTAGCCTAGGTTGGCCGAAATCTCTCTCTCTCTCTCTCTATGCCTTATGCGTGTGACTCTTTATGAGTTACTGTGTAGTTTTTCCTCTCATATATCTTATATATATGGGACCAAAAACTACTAACCCTAGTCCAATTAGGATTGGGCTTGTTCTCCAATTTGGGCTTTGGGTGTATTTTTATAAATATGTCCAACTCATGAAACTTATTTATAAAAATACTAACTTCTGTGTAGAATCATTATTTTACACAGTTTCATGAAACTTATTTCACAAATACCACCAACCAATT